>OZ018322.1:102755387-102922887 GCA_963969495.1 Ceratothoa steindachneri | reverse complement strand
TCTGATGGAGGGGTCTTCCGTTAAGTGAAGACACGTATGCCCGCCAAGAAGAGCGCCGGGCGTGCTTCGAAATATACCGGAACCTAGCCCTAGCCCGACGAAATTCAGCGACAGTGAAATCGTTTGGGCGACGCTTATAGCGCATGTAGGCATAACGCTTCTGTTTGAGGGCCGTCTCACACTCGGCCGACCACCATAGGAGTGGTCGGCATGCAAAACGGCCAGACGTTCTAGGAATAGTAGTCAGGCCCACGGCGATGAGGTTGCCGGAGAAGAACTCAACGGCCTCAACTACGGACCTAAAATCCTTGACTGAGATAGAGAATTCAGTCATTTCCTGAAATGCAGGCGCCCGCGCCAAGCACCACCGTGGTGGGCTCTCAGGCGGCAGTTGCCCTATAAATGATATTTGAATGGGAAAGTGATCACTACCATGGAGCTCAGCAACCACCCTCCAATCAAAATCAGGCTGTGCATCCGAAGACCACAAAGATAGGTCAAGGCAAGAAAATGAAGCGGTTCTCGGACAGTGATGTGTAAACTCATCCACATTTATGACCCCTATCTCCAGCTCTTCGATCAGATCGGCAAGGACTTGTCCCCTTGGGATTTATTGAGTAATCTCCCCAGAGAGGATGCCTGCCGTTCAGATCTCCAAGCAAGAGATATGGCCTCGACAATAGTGCCACGAAGCGGCGGAAGTCCCCCGCGTCGAAGTCAGCTGACGGTGGAATGTACACAGAAATGATAATATACCACCTATCCAGGAAAAGCTACACAGCCAACGCCTGAAAGGAGGTATCTAAAGAGAAAGGAAGAACGGAGACATCATGCCGGGTGTAAACCGCGCATCCCCCAGCCCGGCCATCCCGCGGTGGTCGGGTCGCAAGATCCTTATGCCCCGGGACGGCGGGCAGGGGGCACGCGCCTAGCATGGTCTCCTGCAGAAAAATAGCTAACGGGGAACGGGACGAGATGAGCCTCCGCAGCTCCTCCCAGTTGGCCCGGAGTCCACGGCAATTCCATTGAAGGAATATGCCCTCCAGGCCTAGCTCGGAGGAGACGCGGGGGCCCTCTTCGAACAGAAGAACCTCACGGAAAGGGCCGTACGCTTCCCGGAGGTAGAACTTCGGGCGCTGTTGGCCGGACAAAGCGCTGTCTCCTTCAAGGATTTATTGGGGGAGGTTGGGCTCGCCATGCAAGTCTTTTCCTCCCTTCACCTCGAAACCTTTGGAAGGCGTTGCGGCCTTGGAGGCTGGGGGGCCCTCTTTTCGAGGAACCACCGTCTCCGAGCCAGTCAGCCCACCACTAGGCCACTAGGCGTGGGCGAAGGAGCCGTAGCTCCTTTGTTGCTGTCCACCTTTCGGGGGACAGCTTTAGGAACCCTGGAAGATGTCCTGGCGACCAACTTCAGGGGTGCGGCCTCCTGAGTCTAACGACTCGGTGGAGGCTCGTGGCCGTTTCGCCTTACGGGAAACGGTCATGCTGGGGGAAGAGGGGGAAACCCTGGTTTTAGCTGGGGTTGGGTATGAAGACTTTTTGCCGCAAGCTTAAACAGGGGAGTGCCCAGGTTGAGTAGAGCCCGAAAAAGGGCTCCGAATGGGCGCGGAAACAACCATGCTCGTTGGCCTGGATGGGCCAGGAGCAGCGGGTGCTTTTCTAACTATTGAGGCATAAGACATCCAAGGCAGAGCCAGCGCACCAGGACCAAGTCTTTTGCCTTGCGGAATGAGTCGATCCTGGGCCTGAATGGCCAGGATTTCTTTCTCAAGGAGATATGCACCACATTGCTTCAAAGAAGCGGGAGCGGCTCTCCGCAATTGACACACTTGGCCACCACAATTTAGACTTATCGTGTGCGGCCTTGGAGCAATTTACACAGACTTTGGGTGACCCCAACTTTGCGTGTCTACAAGAATGATTCGTATGGCCGAAGCGGTGACAGTAATAGCACCGCCGTGGCAGTGGCACGAATGCCTTCACGTGGTAACGGTACCAACCAGCACGCACCGACTCAGGGAGCTTGTCAGAGTCAAACGTGATGAAGAGTGTAGGGGTGGGTCTCAAGGTCCCTCCCTGTTTTCTCATCACACGTTTGACCTTGACCGCCCCATGGTCGGCCAGCTCTAAGGTGATGTCCTCTATGGAGTAGTCAATGAGTTCCCTCACATAAACTACTACTTTCACAAAGTTCATGGTAGAGTGCAGCGTCACACTCATCGGGGTGCCATCAAGTGTCCGAAGAGCACTTATCTTGGCCGCCTCAGCAGGATTCGCCGCATTCGCCAGAAGGCTCCCATCCGAGAAACGGGTCACCTTCGGCTCTCTACCAATTGCACTAGCTAATCCTCTCCTCTGATGGATCATGTTGCCCTTGGCCAACATCGTGCCATCAGTGGAGCAAATAACGAGGAAGCGTTTGAAGTCGGCGGCCTCAAAAATGCCAGGTAACCTCTGAATGAGGGGCCCCGATGTTATCGAGGCTCCGCCCTGTGCACTTTTGGTCTTTCTCATAGTCAGGGGCTCTGCACCCAGAGGGGGCAGAGGGGCCCGATGTGCCGATCTTGGCTTGGTCGCTTACCGTAGCAGCAGACCCATCTGTCCCCGCAGATGGGGAGGAGCTCCGAGTCTTCTTAGTCTTTTTCTTGTTCTTTTTCGGAGAGGAGGGCAGGGAATGAACCCGCTTCTCCCCCCACGGGTGGGGGAGCCCTCTCCGTCCCAAAGGAGCAGGAAGAGGGTGTCCCGCAGGAAAGTTTCCTCAGTGTCACACTTTGCTCTGAAATGGAGAAGGTCCTGGTAGTCGTAGGAGATCCCTCCCCTCCTTGTACTGACTCAGAAACCCTTGCATAGGGGCGGATTCGGGTTTGGTGCTTGGTGCCGAGCCCGGATTCTCTGGCACCTCCAGAGAGGGGGGTGAGGGGGAGTCCCCTACACCCGTAGTCGTAGGAGAGGAGTAAGCCTCCTCCCTGGTTAGAGAAATATGGAGGGTCCCCTGCACAAGCACAGGAGGGGGACCTCCATTTTTTCGGTGGAGCTGCCCGAGGGCGGCTCCGTTGATGAGCAAAGGGAATTGGGGATTGATTTGGGAGGGGTATTTTTTCATACATGGGCATGGTGACCCTCTTTTAATTATGGGATGCAATAGCTCATCACCTCTCGCAGTTGCCCGCACTGCAAGAGGTGCTTACAGGCCTGGCAGAGCTAGGTGCCACCATTCAGGACCACCCCTCCCGCCTGGTGGCCTGGCAGTCCATCGGCATGGTGGCTCCACCTTAGACACGGCATAAAACGATAGATTGTGAAGAGGAAAGGAAAAGGGATGTGAGGAAGTTATGGGTGGGGATGAAGCAGGTTGTTGAAAACCCAACCTGCTGCAGTACTTGCAGGTCTGATGGATGGTGTAGACAGGGACAGATCAAATCACATAGAGAAATCTGGAATTTGACTACGGTGTCCCTGGGCAGGGATAGGCACATCAACAGAGGTAGAGAAGCTCCTTGGAGATGCTAAATTCTTGGAAAGGCAAGGCATTACTGGTTTCTGGCACATACAACCTTGGATTGTAAAGATTTTTTTTTAGTAATGGCATCAAAAGCAAGAACTTTGCAGTCTGGCTTGTAGATGACCCAGGGACTGGTGAGGCATACCTCAATTGCATATGCAAACATTCGCATGTACCACCTCTTGGATTTCATGGGCATAGGGTAGAGGTGGACCAGCATTATCACTTATAAATACATCCCATGTTGGCATTGTAGCTTTTAATGACAGCAGGGAAGGTCACTTCAACCTTTCCCTTTGTGTCAATGCAGTACTGATAGACTGAGGATGTAGGCTCTACCCCAATATGTTGAAAGCAGATTCAACTTGAGGGCTATGATCACATCATCACTGATGACAGTGGTACAGGTTTCTTATCTCTTTGATGGCCTTGAGTGGGAGCTTACCTAATCTGTTGTCCCTGTACTTCTTGTTCTTGAGGTGCTGCACAAGTTCCAGGCTGGTGAAAAGTTGTCTGTAAAAATGGTGTACAAGAGGACTCAGTGATGGCTAGAATGGAGACTATCCCCACCGGGATAAAACTAAATAAATCACAAATAGTGAATCACTAAATGCATCAAATTAGCAGTCATAAGGGTCACAATAAAAATAAGCATTGAAATCACACATATTTCAGTATTTAAGAGTCTGGAAATTTTTATAAATAGGATAAATTTCTCACTGGTTCACTGTATATTATACAAATCTGTGCTTACCACAGATGTATAATATTGTACTTTTGTTTTACATTATAATATGTTATTCGTAAATATATATATATATATATATATATATATATATATATATATATATATATAACCCTTAGTATGGTTATACTATAATTATTGGGTATGTCGAAATATGGTTAGTTCTGCTTGGTAGCAAATTTTATATGCATTCGGCATATGTACATAAAGAGACTTACTATCACTTACCATAAATTTATGAGAGATGGGCATATGATCAAATATAGTGACATCATTATTCATATAAAATTTAACTACCTCTTATAAATACTACACAAAAAACACCTATTTACACATTTAGTACAACTATTCACCTAAACAATGTACAAAACTGGTAATTTTGAATAACAGTGGCACATGCATTTTATGGTACTAAAGCCTGTAATACTGCTTTGTATTGTAATAGTCTTCTAAGAGCAATATTTTTTCATGGTGGAGATGGTCTATTATACATTATCAAGTCACAAAAAGACTATTTCAACCCGATGCTGCAATATGATAATTCTTCTATAACATTCTATGATATCACATTGAAATGGTCCGTTTCACTATTTATTTGCCTTGTTTTCACCCAAACAAAAGGTCATTTTCATTATGGAAAGTATTTGTCAAGGTTGTTCTTTGAAAGTTCTCGATCTAGCCCTTTTGTGTGCAGATAAATTACAAAAGAAGTTTTCTGTTTTATGGGTTAGATGAGGTTTGTTTATGTTATGGAATAAACAGTTAATGTTTTTGCAGTAAATTTCTAGAATATCCTACCATGATTTTTCTAGCTATAAAATGTATTTTTCTCCCATCTTTAGGCTTACGTTCTAGTTAGCTTCTTCAGATTTATATGAGCACAACTACCATGAAAAGTAAGCAATATTTGGCAAAAATAAGAGATTTGCAGAGAGAACAATGATCATAAATTGCCAATCTAATTTTACCTTACCTAACTCAGGTTAGATGTTTGAAAATATTTCTTCGCCAACAGAGTAGTAGATTACTGGAATAGTCCAAACTTGAATGTTTTCAAGTGCAGATTGGATGATTATATGGGGAGAGAAGGTTATCTTTTTTTTTTGGGGGGGGAAGGTGTATTTTGGACTCATTCCTATGGATGCAGTTATTTATTATTGTATATCATGGGTGATTTGGATTTTGACAAGCCTTGATGATAATGCTTTTTGCTTTTGATGCAGTCCTGGCAATGCTTTAAATTGTAGATGCATGATCTGACACAATCATAAGGTTGCATTTTATTGCAGGTTTTGTCAGATGCAGATGGCCTTTGATAGACCTTGTGGCTTTTGTCATCGATGAAATTATGTTATGTGATAGTAGAGTGGAATACATGTGTTGCATGGGGATTGCATGAGTGTATTGTTGATTTAAAGAGGATGAGAGCTCAGGATTTGGAGAAGATATGTAGGCTTGAGGTGAAAGTTTTTGAGGCATCATGGAAGATACTCTCTCTCTACCATCAAAATATTACTTCTAGGCTAGTAATACAATGATAGGAAGTATTACAGGATTTGGTAAACCTTACAATCCGTAACCAGGTGGCTTCCTGGCTTGTGAGTCTCCTAGTTTCTATAATATTTCAGCCATTTGCCAATATGTTGTTTCACCTGTCGTTTTACTATTTGTTCCTGAGGGCGAGCATAGTGAGCGGGGGTTTATGGGGGAAGAGGGCATAGCCCCCCCCATATAACCCATATACGGCTCGAAATCGGCATCCAGTAACCAAAAACAATAAAACATTAATAGTACTGGTCACTGAAGTGTGTTAATTTATATTTTTAGATTATTCATATATGTTTGGTTACTGGAAGCTAACTTCGAGAAATACTATGGGGAAACATATTGTGAAATGGATGAAATATTATGGGAACAAGGAGACTCACGAGCGGGGTACGGATTGTAAGGTTTACCCAGGATTTAGCCTAAAATGTGTGTGCATCTTATTCAAAATTACCAAACCATGTTGGTGGTTTTATGGGTTTTGGGATTACTTTGACTGAGATGACTCTGATAGACACACAACTGCATTTCAAAAAAATGGAGCTTGACTATTCAACAGTACCCAAGGAAATCAAAACTGTCTGGTGTCAAGCCTGACTACTTCAAAATTAAGACTCGACAGATAGTTGGGTAATTTTTTACATTAGTGACTCGGGCAAGATTGTTGTTATGTTTCATTCCAAATTGAAAGATATCTTGTTTCATCTTTCATTCATCCACGCATGAAGGCACCATATTTGTTTGAGTGAACATCAGGAAAAATAAGAATAACTAAAGATGTTTGGTTCCTGAAAGCCGGTTTTGAGCCATCTATGGGTTGCCATTATGGAGGGGCTCTGCCCACCATACCTTCCCACTCATTAAGCTTTGCTTGCCCTCAGGAACAAGTAGTACAATGAAAGATTTTGGAACAAAGGATGAAGCATTATGGAATGAAATGGAAAAAATACCAGTCACTAATGTAAAAAATTACCAATGGTTGGAAACACTACCTAATGATCCCCCAACACCAGGCTACCCTAGCTCTACAAGCACCCAACTGGAAAATAGGAAAAGAACTGCCTGGTCACAGCAGAGGTCCATCTTAGCTGCATCCAAGAAGGATGAAATTAACAAAAGTAAAAGCAAGAAAAGTATCTTTTATATCGACTGACTGGCAACTGTAACTATACTACCGGTAGCGATCGGACGTGTTCTCAGCGAGCTCTCTATTCAGTGACATTTTTTGTTTTTCGGTGTAATATATTATTGAAGTTCTAGAAGATAGTTAATGTTGAGTGTTACGACAAAATACTCAAGGAATTTTTAATTATATTTTCAATTAAATCGTGAAATAGCTCACGTTTGTTTACGTTTCAGAGCTGCCTAATCTTCTCCCCCTTTTGCTTTTTGTCTACACTTTTCTTGATTGCTTAATTAAAGTTTTTTGAAAAGTTTTCTCAGTATGGTTGTTGCTTTGGATGAAGTGAGAGGCCCATTGATGTAAGTAGTGTGTATGTAGTTTGTGATTTTTGTGGTGTTGAAAGAAGAGCAAATGTACCTGAATGCCCCTTGTGTAGTGTGATGACTGCAAGAGATTAAGTGAGTTGGTGCATGAAGTGAGAAGGAAGGTGGGTGAAAGCATGAAGAATGTGGCTGGGACCAGGAGGGTGGAAGATAGGCTTAGACTAGGGACGGGAGAGAATGAAGTGACTGATGTAAATGAAGATGAATGGTGGGAGAATATGGACAGGTTAGGTGTGTGAGTAAGAGGGACAGGGAACCTGCTAGGTTGACTAACATATTTTATGCCCTGAGAGAGGAAGAGGTTGAAAGTGATTTGTCTGATGTGGTTGTGGCAGAAAGTGGAAATGGAGAGGGAAACTAGGAGGATAACTGAGGTGCTTGTGATGGATGACTCTCAGATTAGATATTTAGATAGGAAGTTGAGTGCAAGCAAATGGAAGGGAATGAGAGTTTGTTTGCCAGGTACTGGTGTAAATGATGTGTCTGAGAGGTATGATAGTCTGGTGTCTGGGTGTGAGAGGGATGCAGTTGTGATTACGCATGTGGGATTAAATGATGTAAAGAAGGTGGGTTTAGGTAAGTTATGAGAGGTACAAAAGGTTAATTGAAAGGATGATGAAGGTAGAGTGCAAGGCATTATTTCAGGTGTGCTTCCGAGATTGGATGTGAGGATGGAATGGTTGTCTCGTGCAATTTGAATGAATGAGTATGTGAAAGGCCTGTGTGAGGAGTTGGGATTATTGTTTGTAGATGTATAGAATGGCTTTTGGAGGAATAAGGCATTGTATGCATTGGATGGACTCCATCTAAGTTGGGTTGAGGTTGACATGTTGGTAGGAGTTAGTGTCATTGGGTCATTGCAGGCGGGAAACTAGTTACTGATAGTGGTCAGGGAAATATAAGAGCACAGGGTGGGGCAGGGAAAGGAAAGAGATGAAGAGATAGAGCGTAAGGTATACATTCTAAAGGAGGTGCTTCAGGGATAGGAGGGCCGAGTTGTCTTTATAACAATGCTCATAGTCTTAGAAATAAGAAAGATGAGTTATTTAGTTATATTATTGATAAAGATATAGATATAATAGGTATAATAGAATCATGGGTTAATGAAAATAAATTTAATGACAACGTGAGTGAATTTGAACTACAGGGTTATGATATGCACATTAGTGAAAGGAAAGAGAGACTGGTGGTGGGTTGATTATTTATAACAGAAATAGCATTTGTTCAAATATAAATAATTCTATAAAGCAAGAAGAAGTCGAGTCACTGTGGATAGGTATTAGCATCAGTAAAAATAGGATAATACAGTTGGGAGCCTTTTACAGACCACCCATCAGACTGACTGTATTGATGAGTTAATGATCAGAGAAATAAGTAAAGGATGTGAAGTAGATACAGTTATTCTTAGTGACTTTAATTTAAATTCTGTAGACTGGGAAAATATGATAGGAAGGGATAGAGCAAGTTGCAAGTTTATAGAATGCTTTGAAGATAATTTTTTTTTACTCAATTTGTTAATAAACCAACAAGGGCTGACAATATATTAGATCTGGTTCTTTCAAATGATGATCACTTGGTTCAGGAATTGACTGTCGGGGAAGCATTGGGAAATAGTGATGATCAGATGGTTAGTTTTAACTTGGGAATAGTGAAAGGTAGAACATCAACAAACTTGGGGAGCAGTATATTCCAATGAAGGCTTTAGGAAGAATTGTAGGAGGCCATTGTGGTGGAATCATGAGATAGCTAGGAAAATTTCTGAGAAGAAAAGGGAATACCAGAGATTACAGAGAGAAAGTACTTTTGACAATTTAAATCATTATAGGTCGACCAGAAATGAGCTAAATAAGATTATTAAGAAGAGCAAAAGGGCAGCAGAAATTAATTTAGCTCAAAATAATAATAAAGATCCAAGAAAATTCTCGAGCTATTCTAGAATTAATAACAAATTGAACAGTGATAAAATAGGGCCTATTAGATATGAAGGGGTTTTGAAAAAATCTGATGAGGAAATAGTAGAGGTTCTTAATGATCATTTTCTTCAGTATTTACAGAAGAGAATCAAGATAGATTAATTGATGATAATTCTAGGTCAAGGACAGTAGTGTTGAATACCATTAATGTGAACAGGGAAATAATTAAAGGGCTTATATTGGAGTTAAATACTAATAAGTCATTGGCCCAGACAACATTCATTCTAGGTAACTCAAAGGTCTAAATAGAACTGCAGTAGCTCTTGAGAAGATGTATACTAGATCACTAGAATTGAGAAATACTTAATGATTGGAAGAGTTCCTGAGGCGAGTGCTCCGCCCAGCCCTTTTCGTTTGGTTGTTTTTTCGTTTTGTTGCGTGGACCTTGTTTGGGTTTGTACCAATTGTTCTCTGCGCCTATCATATTTTATTTTGTTTTCGGTTGGGAAGATTGAAATTTCTATAGAGTATTTATTTTGAATGTGCAGCGGTGTTTATTTTTTGTAAATATAAACTGTATTTTTTTGGTAATGTAAAGGACTGTATATCAAATTGTATCAATTCTTCCTCAGGGTTCTCAAGGTTTATAAATTCTAGGATAAGGTTGGAACGTGGGGTTAGTGTTGCTTTCGGCCCGCTACAGCATGATCTGACACAATCCTATGGATGCATGCCCTTGTGGCTTTTGTCATCTGTGAAATTATATTATGTTTTGTTAAATTGCTGAGGCCTTTACTGTTGCCCTAATGTGGAGGTGGAACATAAGGGACATATCCACCAAAACATTCAGATCCTTGTGGGAGTCCACAAAGGGAATGCTGTGACCATGTAGATAATGACAACAATGTACCAATTGTCTGCCAGGACATTGAAACCCTCTTAAATCGTAGTGTTGCACATTTATCCCTATTCAGATCAAGCCCCCAAGAGTCAACAACTGAACATATGCTGTAAATATGGATTCTTTAAATTGTATTTTTGTAGCTTACCTATTTGACTAACATGGGAGGTTAATAGATTTGTCTTGTTATACTCCCATCTCGACTCTTGCAATGCGTAGACGAGTAGAACTCGTGTTACAAAACCATATATTTCACTCATTAACTTCTCAAAAAATAAAATCTCCTTAGCACTACAGAAAATACTATTCATGTCAAAATATAAATACATCTAACTTATTTTGCTATTCAAGTACCAGTTAATATATCACAGTTAGTAATCAATCCTGTCTAGCTTTGACTTAAACTGACTAATTGTTGGCACATTCACTACTTCCTCTGGGAGGGCATTCCAACTATTGACTACTCTGACACTGAAGTTGACCCTGACTAGGGTCCTCCAGTGGCCTTACTTACTCTACTTTTAAAGAATCTTGTCGGTTATGGACGCAGCTAAGGTGAACCTCCACTGTGGGCCAGCATCTCTGCTCCCATTAACTCTTGGTATGAAGACTGGAGTGAATTTGTATGGCTACTGGGGTGACCTGGTATTGGGGGATGATTGGGCACAGTAGCCAGCCACTTGTCTAGCTGGTGCTTGAAGGTGTCAAATGGAATAACCATCAGGTTTCTTATTGTAGGGAGCACTGGGTCAAAAAGCCATGCTCCATTATAAGTGAAACCGTTGTTTATTATGGTTTTCACTGGTAGAGATGAACCTTCTGCTCTCTTAATGTAGCAAAGTCCTCCTCTCCTTAGATGATGGTTCTCACCTATGATTCTCACCTGTGAAGCCTCCTGAGCTGCACCCCTTTAGGCATAGGAATTATGCATCAGGGACTCGGAGGCACTACACTCCCGCGTGCCACTCGACCACTGGCCATGGTAGAATTTTTTTTTTTTTTTATATAGAGCCCATCTGGCAACTACCCACTTGGGCATAAGTCGCCGAAAAACACGACAGCCTAGAATTAGGCTACTTTAAAGTTAAAATATGAAAACTTAACAATCAATATAAATTGGAAAAACTTAACAATCGAAGCAATCTCCGGCAGCGGGGGGAGGTCCCCCTCACCCCGGTGCAGGAGAGTGCAACCTAAAACAAAACAATAACAAAAAAAAGGAACCTTAAATAAAGGGGAGAAGGCCGGCCTCCCCCAAAAAGTCAATAAGTCCACCAGTCATGGTGCACGCACTCGTCCCGAGTACAAGGGACAGGCGGTAGCGACCCCGCCCATCCCGGTACCGAGACAGGTATCGTGCGCGAAGATCACCCAGACTGGGACATTCGACAAGAATATGCCGAACAGTCTGGGGGACGACGCAGTCGTTGCAATAGGGCACATGCGAGCGCTCCACCAAGTAACGATGCGTCACACGAGTGTGTCCGATTCGAAGACGACAGAAAGCAACCTGAAGCCGCCGCGGCATTGGGGGATAGGTCCATGGGAACAGTCGCGGCGCAATGGCACGCAACTTTAAGTTCCCCTCGACCGTCTCCCATCTTCTTTGGCAAGCAGTCCGAAGAGCTGCCCGTATTCCTGCCATGTAGTCAGTGTGAGGAAGAGCGAAACGCTGGTCCGGTCGAAGAGTCCTCGCGGACTCTTTGGCGCCCTCATCGGCGCGCTCATTCCCCGCAATTCCTACATGTCCAGGAACCCAGCAGAAGATAATCTCGACATCTGCCCGGCTCGCCAAAACCGTGGCGTCACGGATTTCGCGAACCAGGGGATGCGGAGATTCCAATGCCCCGAGAGCACTCAGGGCGCTTTGTGAGTCGCTATAAATCACAATCCGGTCTCCGAACCGGGCACGTCGCGTAATCTCCCGTACCGAGTGGTGTATTGCCACCAGCTCGGCCGTGAAGACAGACGCAGCGCCTGGTAGAGCCCCGCTGACTTCAAACAGAGGGGATACGGCGTGGAAGCCGACCCCCTCTTGGGACTTGGAGCCATCCGTATACACTGGCACGGTACCAGCGTGACACGATGTGTGCTCCAAAAAGGTCGAACGCAATACTCCCGGCGCAGTACAAGCTTTGGGAGCAGAGGCGTGGCGACAAATAGCCAAATGTGGTACCCTCCAGGGTGGCGTCCTGGGCAGAACCAGGGGCGCCACCGGCCCGAGAGCTATATCTACCTCTCGAAGGAGTTTCCTGGCCCTAAACCCAAAGGGCTTAGGGTATGACTGGCGTCTCTCGGCGGCATAGGCACCATCGAGATCAGCTGCGGATGCAGTGAGAGCTGTTGGCGACTGAGGGAGGCGCCGGGCTCGCGCGTACAGGCGAGTTATGCACTGCACGCGGCGCAGAGCGAGTGGCATCTCCCCAGCATCGACCAACAGGCTCTCAATGGGGGAAGTGCGGAAGGCACCGGTCGCAAGGCGAAGGCCGGTGTGGTGGATCGAATCCACCTTCCGCAATAAACGCTCGGCTGCGGATGCATAAAACTCGCATCCGTAGTCGAGCTTCGAGCGAACAAAGGATCGATAAAAAAGTAAGGCGGTAGCCCTATCAGCGCCCCAAGCGCTGAACGTCACGGAACGGAGAATGTCCATGGCGCGGGTACAAGAGACCCTAAGGCTGCGAATGTGAGCCTCCCAGGTGAGGCGTCGGTCGAATACAAGACCAAGGAAACGGTGCGACTCAACCACATCCAGGCGCACCCCATTAAGAAACAAATCTGGGTCGGGGTGAAGCCGTGGGTGGCGGCAGAAGTGCACCACCTTAGTCTTGGCCAAAGAAAACCGAAACCTGTGCGCTTCGGCATAGCGAGAGACGCGGTTCAATGCCTGTTGGAGTCGGCGCTCCAGAGTTGGCATCTGGGCCGCGCCAAAAGAGATCGAAAGGTCGTCCACGTAGAGCGTAGCGAGAACATCTTCCGGCAGCACCGAGGTGATGCCGTTGATGCTCAGGGCAAAGAGTGTGACACTGAGGACACTTCCCTGCGGGACACCCTCTTCCTGCTCCTTTGGGCCGGAGAGGGCTCCCCCCACCCGTACGCGGAATCGACGATCTCGCAAAAATTCAGATATAAACATTGGGAGGCGTCCCCTCGCCCCCATCGTGTGGAGAGTCTCCATGATACCGTATCGCCATGCGGTATCATAGGCCTTCTCCAGATCAAAAAAACACCGTGGCGTAGTGCTGTCTACGAAGGAAAGCCTCGCAGACGGCATTTTCCAGTCGGAGCAGAGCATCCGACGTGGAGTGAAACTTACGGAAGCCGCACTGTGCAGAAGACAGATGGCCTCCGCTGTCCAGGAAATAGGCTAATCTAACATTTACCAATTTCTCCATCAACTTGCACACGCAAGAGGTTAGAGAGATTGGGCGGAAACCGGTCGGAGTAGAGTGATCTCTCCCAGGCTTGCGAAAGGCGAGCACAGTAGCGATTCGCCAGGAGTCTGGGAGAAGACCTTCCACCCAGATCCTGTTGAACAAATCTAACAGAAAGGCCATGCCTCGCTCACCCAGGTGTCGAAGCATGGCGTACGGGACATCGTCCGGACCATGGGCGGTGTCCGCGCACGAAGCGAGAGCGGAGCGCAACTCACTCACAGTAAACTTGTCGTTGAAGGGTTCTCCGCCTCTGGAGGTAAAGTCCAGCCGGCGGCCTTCCGCGACATCACGACGTGCATTGAATGCTGGCGGAGCAGCATCACGGCTAGAGAATGCGGAAAAAGCGGTCGCTAAGGATTCCGCCACGGACGCGGGGTCCGAGATTGCGGTCCCATTCTCCTGGAGAACGGGAGGGGGGTCCTGCGAGAACTTGCCCCGAATCCTTTTGACTCGCTTCCACACCTCAGCTAAAGGGGTCTTCCCGTTAAGTGAAGACACGTATGCCCGCCAAGAAGAGCGGCGGGCGTGCTTCGAAATATACCGGAACCTAGCCCTAGCCCGACGAAATTCAGCGACAGTGAAATCGTTCGGGCGGCGCTTATAGCGCATGTAGGCATAACGCTTCTGTTTGAGGGCCGTCTCACACTCGGCCGACCACCATGGGAGTGGTCGGCGTGCAAAACGGCCAGACGTCCTAGGAATAGTAGTCAGGCCCACGGCGATGAGGTTGCCGGAGAAGAACTCAACGGCCTCATCTACCGACCTAAACTCCTCGACTGAGATAGAGAATTCAGTCATTTCCTGAAATGCAGGCCACCGCGCCCGCGCCAAGCACCACCGAGGTGGTCTCTCAGGCGGCAGTTGCCCTGAAAATGATATTTGAATGGGAAAGTGATCACTACCATGGAGGTCATCGACCACCCCCCAATCAAAATCAGGCTGTGCATCCAAAGAGCACAAAGATAGGTCAAGGCAAGAAAATGAAGCGGTTCTCGGACAGTGATGCGTAAACTCATCCACGTTTAGGACACCCATCTCAAGCTCTTCGATCAGATCGGCAAGGACTTGTCCCCTGGGATTTATGGAGTAATCTCCCCAGAGAGGATGCCTGCCGTTCAGATCTCCAAGCAAGAGATAGGGCCTCGGCAACCGTGCCACGACGCGGCGGAAGTCCCCCGCGTCGAAGTCAGCTGACGGTGGAATGTACGCAGAAATGATAGTATACCTCCTATCCAGGTGCAGCTGCACAGCCACTGCCTGAAAGGAGGTATCTAAAGAGAAAGGAAGAACGGAGACATCATGCCGGGTGTAAACTGCGCACCCCCCAGCCCGGCCATCCCGCGGTGGTGGGGTCGCAAGACCCTTATACCCCGGGAGGGCAGGGAGGGGGCACGAACCTAGCATGGTCTCCTGCAAAAAAATAGCTAACGGGGAACGGGACGAGACGAGCCTCCGCAGCTCCTCCCAGTTGGCCCGGAGTCCACGGCAATTCCATTGAAGGAATATGCCCTCCAGGCCTAGCTCGGAGGAGACGCGGGGTCCCTCCTCGAATTGAAGACCCTCACGGGAATGGCCGTACGCTTCCCGGGGGCAGAACCCCGGGCGCTGTTGGCCGGACAAAGCGCTGAAGGCGCTGTCGCCTTCGAGGACTTATTAGGGGAGGTTGGGCTCGCCATGCGAGTCTTTTCCTCCCTCCGCCTCGAAACCTTAGGCGGGCGTTGCGGCTTCGGAGGCGGGGGGCCCTCTTTTCGAGGAACCACCGTCTCCGAGCAACTCGCTCCACCTCGGGGCGTGGGCGAAGGAGCCGAAGCTCCTTTGTTGCTGTCCTCCTTTCGGGGGACAGCTTTAGGAACCCCGGAAGATGGCCTAGCGACCATCTTCAGGGGTGTTGCCTCCTGTGAGTCTAACGACTCGGTGGAGGCGCGTGGCCGTTTCGCCTTACGGGAAACGGTCACGCTGGGGGAAGAGGGGGGAGCCCTGGTTTTAGCCGGGGCAGGGTATGAACCCTTTTTTCCGCCAGCTTTACCAGGGGAGCGCCCGGGTTGGGTAGAGCCCGCAGAAGGGCTCCGAATGGGCGTGGAAACAACCGTGCTCGTTGGCCTGGATGGGCCAGGAGTAGAGGGTGCATTCCTAACTATTGAGGCATACGACGTCCCAGGCAGAGCCGGGCGCGCCAGGACCAAGTCCTTTGCCTCGCGGAATGAGAGTCGATCCTGGGCCTGAACGGCCAGGATTTCTTTCTCAAGGAGATATGCACCACATTGCTTCGAAGAAGAAGGGTGCGGCTCTCCGCAATTGACACACTTGGCCACACACGATTTGGACTTATCGTGTGCGACCTTGGAGCAATTTACACAGACTTCGGGTGACCCCGACTTTGCACGTCTACATGAACGATTCGTATGGCCGAAGCGGTGACAGTAATAGCACCGCCGCGGCAGTGGCACGAATGCCTTCACGCGGTAGCGGTACCAACCGGCACGCACCGACTCAGGGAGCTTGTCACAGTCGAACGTGACGAAGAGTGTAGGGGTGGGTCTCGAGGCCCCTCCCTGTTTTCTCATCACACGTTCGACCTTGACCGCCCCATGGTCGGCCAGCTCTAAGGTGATGTCTTCAATGGAGTAGTCAACGAGTTCCCTCGCATAAACTACTCCTTTCACAAAGTTCATGGTAGAGTGCGGCGTCACACTCACCGGGGTGCCATGAAGTGTCCGAAGAGCACTAATCTTGGCCGCCTCGGCGGGATTCGCCGCATTCGCCAGAAGGCTCCCGTCCGAGAAACGGGTTACCTTCGGCTCTCTACCAATTGCACTAGCTAATCCTCTCCGCTGATGGATCATGTTGCCCTTGGACAACATGGTGCCATCAGTGGAGCGAATAACGAGGAAGCGTTTGAAGCCAGCGGGCTCGAAAATGCCAGGTAACCTCTGAATCAGGGGCCCCGATGTCATCGAGACTCCGCCCTGTGCACTCTTGGTAGTAGTCTTCTTTGTCAGGGGCTCCGCAACCGGGGGGGCAGAGGGGGCGGATGTGCCGATCTTGGCTTGGTCGCTTGCCAGAGTGGCAGCAGACCCATCCGTCCCCGCAGCCCCCGCGGATGGAGAGGAGCCCCGAGTCTTTTTTGTCTTTTTCTTTTTCGGAGAGGAGGGCGGGGAATGAACCCGCTTTTCAACTCCGCCGGCAGAAGTCCCCAGGCCAGATGGACCAGCCTCAGCCAGGTCCCTCTCCGAAATAGAGAAGGTCCTGGTTGTCGTGGGGGCACCTGTCGGAGGAGATCCCTCCCCTCCTTTTGCCTCGGAGCCCTCAGCCATTTGAGGAGGACCTTGCATAGGGGCGGATTCGGGTTCGGTGCTTGGCGCCGAGCCCGAATTCCCCCCCATGGAAGGCCCTACCGTCTGAGACTGGGTCTCCTCAAGGACCATGTCTATCACAGGAGGGGCCTCCAGTTGGCCATCCCCTCCCAGGACATCGCAGGTCCCCTTGGCAGTATTGTCACTAGTCAGGTGGTGTGGGGAGGCACAGGCCTTGACCCCAGCAAGGTTTAAAATTCTTGCCAGCAGGTCTTTTGAGGGAAGCGACCGAAGGGGCCTGGCTTCCCTCTCCCCCCTAAGGGGGTTTGCCCTACCGAGCCGCTTGCACGAGGGGCGGTCGGCAATGGGCTGCCTGCTGGCTTTCTTGGCAGTCCCCTTAGAAAGCAAAGGAGGGACTGCCGCTGGAGATAGGGAGGTGCCCGAAAGCACCTCCAGAGAAGGGGGTGAGGGGGAGTCCCCTACACCCGTAGGCGTAGGAGAGGAGTAAGCCTCCTCTCCGGTTAAAGAATTATGGAGGGTCCCTTGCGCAAGCACAAGGGGGGGGACCTCCATTTTCTCGGTGGAGCTGCCCGAGGGCGGCTCCGTCGATTTTCTTGGGGAAGTTGGGGGTTGGGTTTTTTTGTTGTTTTTTTTCATTCATGGGCATGGTGACCCTCTTTTGATTACGGGACGCAATAGCTCATCACCTCTCGCAGTTGCCCGCACTGCGAGAGGTGCTTACAAGCCCGGCAGAGCCAGGCGCCGCCATTCGGGACCACCCCTCCCGCCTGGTGGCCTGGCAGTCCTTCGGCATGGCGGCTCCACCTTGGACACGGCGTAAAAAATATAGGTTGTGAAGAGGAGAGGAAAAGGGATGTGAGGAAGATGTGGGTGGGGATGAAGCAGGTTGTTAAAAAAACCCCATCCCGAACCGGAGCTGAGGGGTTAGGGAACAATGTCCCCTCTCCCCTCAGCCCCGATCCGGGGTGGTTGGCTTGAGAAGAAGGTCAGCATTCTACCCTGTGAAATTAGAGGCTGACCAGAGAAAGTTGTGGGAGAGGTTGTATGAAAAGGCGACGAGGTAGGGGAGAAATCGGGCTATCTGAAGGAAGGAAGAGAGGCTAAGCTGGGGCCGGACGGAGTGCTGGATCCCGTCAGCACGGCGGCCAGGATGGCAAATCGCCGCGCCCCTTACGGGGGGCCATGGTAGAACAACAATAAAAAGAAACATGACACAATGGAATGATGCGCAAGGAATAGCTAGATTACACATCATAATAATACAATCTAAACAAGATAAACAAACTGAAAATAACACAACAACACAACTACTAAGCCCATCTAGAAAACACCCATACAACAAAATAAGGACATCCTCTTAATACTAAGACTATCATTAAAAATAAAAAGAATCAAAATACAAAAACCAAGAACACTGCTTCTAAATAAGACATACTGCTAACAATAGGAAGAAGAAACAAGCAAAAGACACACAACAGAACATAAAAACATATCCAAAGTAAAAACAAAAAACAGAAAAACCACAAAAAAACAATGAAAAGCAAAAAACTAGGCCAAAAAGAAACAGCTAAAATTTTTTAAAAAAGACTAATTAATTAGGACATACCCTCAATTACTAACTTCCACTACACAACCTCATCATGAAATCTCAAACAATCCATCACCCAGAAACCCTTCCAGAAGTCTCTTGAATGTACTGATGGAAGTGGTCCCAACATCAGGCGGAAGTGAATTCCACAATGTAACTCGCCGCACTGCAAATGACCTTCTCAATACTTCACTTCTGCAGATTGGGATAGACATCTTGAGCGAGTGACCACGGGTTCCAACATTTTGCGCCATTTCAAACATATCTGTTATTTCAACATCTACATTTGCATTAAAGGACTTCCAGATCTTTATCATATCTGCATGTAACAAACGTCCTTATATAGAATGGAGACCAATACTCTTTAAGCGAGCCACATAGTCGAGGGCTTCTAAACCTGCTATCTCTCTAGTCCACCTTCGTTGTAACGATTCTAGCTTTCTAATATCTCCAAGGTATCCCACAGTCCAAAGACAAGAGCAATAATCAGAGATAAAAAGAGATAGCATGAATTCCTTTGATCTAGACTGTGGATCTCAACAATTCACCTATCAGTCCTCCAGCTTTAGCAGTTACTAGTCATATATGTTGATGGAATTTGAGGGAAGAGTCCACGATTACACCCAAATCCTTGTAGGATTCAACATACTGAAGCGCTTGCTGATCAATAAAATATTGAATTGGTGGATCATTATGACTTGCACCTCCGCCAAATCTCATTGCATAGCATTTCAGTGGATTAAATCTGAGAGTCCATGATTTGCTGACTTCACATATAGAATCTAGGTCTCTTTGAAGAGCTTGTGCTGCATTATTACCATTAACAGATGATCCAACTGGGTAGCAAACACATAGCTTAAAGTCATCTGCAAATGCCTTCCAATCTGAGTTGACATCCTTTGTAATATAATTGGCATAAATGAGAAACAAAATCGGACCAAGGACTGAACCCTGTGGAACCCCACTAGTAACATCTCTCTCAGAGCTCAACTTGCCCGACACTGACACAGACATAGTGCGACCAACCAGAAAACTTTCAATCCAATTAACTAGAGCACTGTCAAAACCCAAGAGACGAAGTTTATTTATAAGCAAAGTGTGTGAAACAAGGTCAAATGCCTTTGAGAAGTCCATAAACACCACATCTACTACAAATCCCCTGTCCATCCACTTTGCTATATTCCCATAGAAAATCAGTAGCTGATCCTCTGTACTGCGTCCAGACCTGAATCCAAACTGGTTCACAGATAGCAGCCCGTTACTTTTGAGGTATTCCACACTATGGGAACCAACCATCCTCTCCATTGTCTTGCAACAGACAGAAGTAAGACTTACAGGATGGTAACTTTTAGTGATTCGCCTTATTCCAGAACTAAAAATTGGAACCATTGCAGATCATTTCCAATCCCTAGGAAGAGATGCGGAATTGAGAGATTGATGGAAGATGATGCACAAAGGGTAAGCCAATGCTGAAGCACATGACTTTAGGACCTGTGAATGAACACCATCAGGTCCAGATGCACTTGACCCATCCAATTCCCAAAGCAACCTCCTGACAGAATCATATGAAATAGTTAGGGGATCCATAACTCCATCAAACACCTGATATCAGCTGGAGACAGTGGATCAATTCCAACGAAGACACTGCTGAAGTAATCCGCAAACACCAGTTTCTCGCGAATCTTCCAAATATAGATGATGGTGGATCTGTCTCAGCAGCGTTGAAGTGAGTAGAGACGCAAGCCTTTCCCAGTAGTTGAGGTGCTCCATACCTTCAATACGGTTCAAGGTTCCAGCATAGCCTTTGCAACAGCACTAGATTTGGTCGATGTTTCTTATTATCTAATGTGTCTTCTTAGCCAATTATTCTTCTCTAATTAGTCGTTTTGTCCAGATATATTCAATATACTTCTTCACTTTCATTTCATTCCTATTCTGGAACAAAAGCATATAGTTTTATGCTCAGGTCATTAACTCTATTTTTCACCCTGAAGGTCTCAAGACCTGGGCACCTCAAGAGAAAGTGTTCCAATGTCTCTTCCTGTTCTCCGCACATGGGACAGCTTGTATCTTTGTGGGAGTAAATGTTATGCCAGTTTAGTTGCAGGGTGTTGGAGCAGCATCTAAACAGCAGAACTGAGCTAAAATCATTGCTGTATATGTCTGATTCTTCCTTGAGGTTAGTCTTATTGTTGTGATAGAGTCACTGTAGTTCTCTTACAAAGTTTCATTCTGATGTTCTTGATGTCCTTAAACTGCCTAATGTTGATTTCTTTATTATATTCTTTAACAGTGTTTATCCATTTGTTGTGTAGGCGCCTGTATTCCATCTCTCATACTATTGCTCTTAGTAGATCATTTTCTCCTTCCATTATATGTTTCATATAAGTAATCTTTGATTTCATATCTCTTGATACTACTATTGATGTCCCAATTTCAGCTTGTAGGATAGTTCTCAGTGTGTACTTTGGAGCTCCTCGTATGTGTCTCCAAACATTGTTTTCTACCACTTGTAGTTCTTCTATTTCCTTCTTAGTCCAATCTATTACTAATGTTCCAGTGAGTATACTTGGCAGAGCTACATTTTTCCAATATGTTTTGCCAATTAGAAATTTATTTGTTGATCCTGCTATGACTGAATATGTGGTATTCATTAGTTTTATTGAATTGTGTTATTTTCTTTTTTTTGTTTCTGGAAACAGTTCCTTTTATTTGTTATTTTGACTCCTAGATACCTGAGGTCTTCTGTTACCTTAATACCCTTTATCTCATTTGGGTATATTTTGCTTTTTGTCATATATAGGTATATTGCACTTACTTATATTGATCTCTAGTCCAAATCTCTTTGAATTAGATTTTAGCAAGTAGTCTGTCATCAGCATAATAGAGTGCTGGGATATACAGAGTTTTTTTATCCTAAACCTAATTTTGGCTTTGCACAATTCTTCAATTATGTTGTTGACTACCATGATGAATAGTAGCGGAGAGCCGGTACACCTTTGCCTTATTCCATTTGTGACCTCAGTCTCATACACTTTTTCTTCTCCTATATAGAGATTGGTTCTGTCTCCTGTGAAAGCTTGGCTAGTACTTCAATTACTCGGGGTTTACACTCATTTTTTATTAGTTTCAATCATTTGTTATCTATTGATGGAATCAAAGGCTTTTGAGTAATCGATGGCTGCTATCTATGCAGTATTTTAACAAACAAATTATCTTCTAGCCTTTTTCCATTTGTAAATCCACTTTGGAATACATTTATTTTGTCAGCAGCCTGTAGGTGGTTTGTTATTCTGGACTTAACAATGCTCATGTATAATTTATATCCTGTGTTGGTTAGGGCTATTGGTCAGAATTCATTTAGTTTTTGCAATGTCCCCAACTTTGTTTGGGAACCAGAGCTGGCAGCAATACTCCAGTCTTGGAAGCACCAGAGATTTCCATAGTGTCAGCATGCAATCCCTCTTCCTTACCTTAAATGTCCGTAGTATCCATCCAGTGAATTTTCTGCCTGTTTCAATTATCTTGTCATAATGGAGGGTGAAGGTTGTCATGTCGCTCATGTGCACTCCTAGGTCATTAACATGGCTTTTGGGCCCAATTAGTTGCTGGTTGCACAAGTACTGGGAGCTGTCCTTTATGTCTTGAAGTTGACCATATCTCAGCAGTTCATGAATGAACATAATCCTCTGGATGCATTTTATGTATATTGTAGATTAGATCTGACAAACTCCTGTAAAGGGTGACAATGTTGATGACTTTTCTCTGGTAAGAAATCTTTTGTGTGTTGACTGGAACAGGAGCTGCCAAGTGTAGGCCATGAATGGTCTTTTGCAGTCTCCTTCTTTTCTTATGTTCTTATAATATGGCCCGAAATTGGCTTCCAGTAACCAAACGCAATAAAACATTAGGTAAAACTGAAGTAGTAAAATGACAGTTAATGAGAGTTAGGTGAAACATATTGGGAAATGGGCGAAATATTATGGGAATGTGAACAAGGAAGCTCGCAAGATATGGATCTTCAGGTTTACCCTGGTATTCACTGTGGTTGATGCAGCCTTTGCTTTAATTAATAAAAAATACAAAGTTGAGAAAAATTACAAAATGATTATATGTGGGGAATATGATACAAAATTAAAAGTTTATATAAAGACAAAAGGAGCAAATAAGAGGATGTATGTTAAGGGTGGGCGGTTGGGGTATGCAGAATCAGGAACGTAAGGGCCATAGGGTGTCAATCAGGAGTGGGGATCGGTGAAGAAATGTGCCTGTCCCAAGCCATCACCGCCTTATATAGATGAACCTATAGGAAGGAGGGGGAGGGTCCCTTGAATTTACTCTCTGGAAGACACTTGTACAGCTGACCCTTGACTGCTGTAGTCAACTTTGGTCCCCATACAAGAGGGGTAAACTGCAGGAGCTTGAGGCAGTCCAGAGGGCATTCACAAGACAAATAGTGGGGATGCAGCAATGGGCCTATACTCGCAGAAGCCGAGAAGGGAGAGGTACCAGGTTATTTACGTGTGGAAAGTCCTGAAAAACCTAGTACTAGACCCAATAGGCTCTGCACTGTACCCAGTAACAAACATCCGCTGTGGTCGGAAATGTGTGGGGAAAGCCCTTCCATCCCAGGCATCGGGAAGAATCAAGACCCTGATTGCCAACAGTCTGGGCCATAGTGGCCCAGGTCATTTAATGCCCTACCCAAAGAAGTGCCGACATAACTTCCTGCCAGGTGGACAAGTTCAAAAGGGGACTGGACAAATATCTCAAGATGCTCCCTGATGAACTCCCAGCCCGTGGCTATACAGCGTACTGCCGGGCAGCGACAAATTCAGTCCCGGACCAGACGGATCTACTGAGGATCGAGTTGCAGGCTGGGTGCAGCAGTGGACTACCACGACTGTGAAGAGGCTCTTCTAGACCATCTAAGTAAACTAAGTAATATTGGAACAGGGACGAAATATTTTGGGTAAATATGTAGATTAGCGACTAGGCCAAAAAAGTGTTTTGGTAAATATTTTGGTAACACTTCAGATTCGAGGCGCACGGTAGATGGCGCTGTTAGTCGGCTACAATTTTGGGCTACAACATATCTCTTATGACGTCAGACAGTAGCGTCAGATGTGAATAATATCGGCGTAATATTTTTTTTGTATATGAGTATATACTGGGGGGCTACACCCCCAGACCCCCCCAATTGATTGAAACTTAGGATCATTGCAGGGTGGTCCCCCTGCAGTGATATCTCCCCCACGAGCAGTCCCCTTAAATTTACTGGGGGAGTTTTCTCCCCCAACAGCTTTTTACTGGCAGAAAAACCTTACCTAATAACAAACAATTCTTACTTTTATAGGTTTCTTGATTAGTTTAAGTGCCTCGAAATAATCTAAAAGTTTTTCGCGATGATACAAAGTAAAGCCGAATTCGAATAACAAAGAAGCACATGGAGAGCACGAAAACACAATAACGAAAGAAAAACATTTGCAAAATGGGTCCTATTTATAAGCTACGATTTTGTCATTAAGAAGCTGTTATCGTTCGCAGTAAACAAAAAATACAAAAACAAAACAAAAAACAATAAAAGACATCAAGAAACCTTACCTAACTTAGAAAAAAACTATAAATGAGCAGAGCGCAGATATTTAGTAAATAATAGACTAAAAGTTACAAATCCCAAAACAACAAAAAATATTACGCAGTGATTGTCACATCTGACGCTACCGTCTGATGTCATAAGAGATATGCTGTAGCCCAAAATTGTAGCCGACTAATGGCGCCATCTACCGTGCGCCTCGAATCTGAAGTATTACCAATATTTTCGTTCCCCCCTACCGGAATATTTATGTGCATTTGATTGTCTGACGTCAGACCCCACCCCCATTATAATTCGCAAAACGATTAAAGGCACTGCATGATTTGGTTAAATCATTGACCTCTGTAAACATTAGCACATTAGTCTATAAACAATTAGGATTATATACTCGTCTACATATTTACCATAGTAGGTCCCATCGTTTGAGTTGCTAATCTACACATTTACCATATTTGGGGTCCCATCAGGTGCACCAATCCTCAGGTTTACCAGAGTGTGCAATATCAGGATTATTGGTTAGTACTATATCCAAAATGTTGTCCCCTCTTGTTGCATCCTACAGGTGCATTTTGTGGGTGGGTTTTGACAGAATGACAATGATCGTTTGATAGACCCTTGTGGTTTTGGTAAATATGTAGATTATCGGCGCGAACGATGGGACGTACTATTTCGTCTGTGTTCCAAAATGTTTCACGTTTTTGGAGTACATTTAAGTTGACGGCTCGTGTGGGGGTAAACACAATGGGGGGACTACACTACGATGATCCTGAGTTTCAGTAAATTGGGGGGGTCTGGGGGGCACAGCCCCCCCCGTATATAATCCTAATTATTTATAGAATAATAATTTGAAAAGGACTCAAACGCGCATGAATATTCCGACACGAGTGAACGATAATATTTACACACAAATTTTTTTTTCAGCCGGGCCGCTAATCTACATATTTACCGTGGTTTTTGTCATCCTTGAAATTATGTTATGTTACCGCAAGAAATGCCTTGTAACAAACTTACCTTCTGCAACTTTTCAAGTTGACTAAGATAGGATTTTTCAGTTTCAATGATTTCCGATATAATTTTGGTTGAGTAATTCTCGCACATCTCTGATTGTCATTCCATCATATTTAATATCTAGGAAAAACTGTAATTGGTAATTTGGTAAATTGAG
The DNA here is from genome assembly GCA_963969495.1 of Ceratothoa steindachneri. NCBI lineage: Eukaryota > Metazoa > Arthropoda > Malacostraca > Isopoda > Cymothoidae > Ceratothoa > Ceratothoa steindachneri. The sequence continues at coordinate 102,897,675 of OZ018322.1, read as the reverse complement.
GGCCAGAGAGTGCGTGGGTCAGCACTATGGGCCCTGGAGAAGGTCAATGCCGTTTATATTTCTCTGTACTTTGGCTTAGGAAAGATTTAGCGGACTTTGCTTGCTGGGCTGACTTAGCAATCTAACAGGAGATAAGCCATGTTAGTACAGGAGGGAGGGGATGATCTATGATTTATATTCTATGTAACTGTCCAGTTTTAGTCAGAAAGAACTGGAGATAATTGGAAAAGGAAAAACTGTAGAGTTTGTGCAAAACATAACGGAATACCAAGGTTGCGAACATTTCAAAGTCAAACAAATCACTGATTGGTGATTATCTTTATAACGATAGCATTCAAAACAAAGCCCCTTGCAGAATATATAATATTAATAAGATTGGGTATGCCCGAAGGTGTAAGCCTAATGAAGGTATGCCCAATAAACTAGCCCAAAGGTGAAAGAAGATTCCAAACGTTGGCTATATTTCAGTGAAATAAACAATTACAGAGCATAAGTATAAACAGAAAATAATACATATAATAAACACATAAATACATATAATAAACACAAAGAACATAATAATACAGACAATGAACACACTCTCGCATAAGCACACACAAATATAAGCACATGGACATTTCACAAACAAAGAATTATTGAAGTTGGTTTCACAAACCTAGGAATCCAGTTAGTAGAGAAACTGCAAGATCTTAATTTTGATACATTATCGTGTGATATAGCAATAAATCAATTTCATACTTTTATTTAATATTTCTACCTAATAAAGAAAGAAACACCTGTTAGTTATGAACTTAACTCAAAACTAAATTATAACAATCTACTGCTCTACAAAAGGAAAAGGGCTCAATAAAATACTAGATCAAGCGTCTAATGCGAGTTTTACAGGATCTAGGATTTTTCAATGTAACGTTTAACAGGATTTCTAGGTCGAGTAGAGCGACGAAGAATAGTTTTAGGGGAGGTGTCATGGAGAGAAGTTGGAAGAGGAACATCATGAGATGTATCGTTTTCGATAGAACAGTTAACAAGTTTTCTATTTTGAGTAGATCGATGAGGGATATTTGCAGGAGAGGGTTCAGGGAGAAAACTGGAGGAAGAATATTATACCATGATGAGTTAGGATCTTGCTTAGTTTTAACATTTACATGAGCATCAAGAAACGGAAAGGGGGATTTTGTATCGGAATTAAGATTAGGAATATCTTCGATCTCGTTTAACTGGGTATTTACGATTGGCTTTGATTAGTTCCACTTCGCGTACTAAGGGATCGTCCTTATTCCGTAGATGTCGTTTTAACATTGCTTTACCAGATGAAGCAATACAGCTAGGTATACTCATTTCATGGTGGTCTTTAGAGAAATTTAAACCGTTCTTGAGGAGTTGCGTTCGTTGAAGTACATGACAATGAACGCAAGGAATGAAGAGCATTCGGGAGGACATGTTCCCAATGGTTAATGCTCAGATTTCTAAACTCCAACGCTAATGTAACAGTTTTCCATACAATTCCTACATAGCGTTCGCATTGTCCATTCTTGGTAGGATAATAAGGTGTTGAATGACTCGATGGAACCCCATTTTGCGTGTAAAATTTATTTTATTTTGGCAGACATGAAAGAAGTACCTCTATCCGAATGCACGTACGCTGGTAATCAAAAAGAGAACACAACGTAGTAAGTCACTGTATGACAGTTGATGAAGAAATATCCTTAAAAGGAAAAGCAAAGGGAAAACGCGAAAAGAAGATGGTAGTGCCCCTTCAAAGTCCAGGGTGATTCGATCAAGAGGGCATATTGCACGGATAAGCTCTTGACTCCCTGGGCGATAATATCAAAGTTTTAACCTTTGACATGTTTTGCAGCCTGACACCACTCGCTTAACGTTATGGAGGGGGCACTTGAAGCTCGTCAGTTACTGAGGACTCTTTAAAGGTCGTCCCTAATTATGAGGGGCCCTTGAAGGTAATCAAGAGGACAACCCAAGAGCCTTGGAAGGGGGACGCTGGTTGCCAGTAATGGTGATAAATTACCGAGTTATCGCGTAATCTTTTGGCAAGGACTCGGGTTGATACAGATGCTACGGATGGTTTGCGTGCCCTTCCTTAATTCCCACGAGAGTTATTTTGTTGATTGCTATGGGTACCCTAAGCCGAGGGGCAGTCTTATTCTATCGACGGTGTCAAATAGCCCGGAGGATGATGATAGACCACACCAGGGTAGAACACCGGTATTCGGTAGTTATGTAATCGCGAGGAATTGCGATTAATGAGGAGAATGCGCAACAGTTGTTTTCCTGATTAATAAGGCCTTGAAGCAGGAAGATTGAGGAACGTCAAGGTAAAATTAGAATTATTACTAAACTAGATATTATTGCACTTTACAAAAGTTCTTTAATTAAGTTTTTAGTTCTAAGTAATGACATAAATTAAGTTCGATGTCAAGTGCGAGCAAAGTATAAGGAGGCCGGACGAATAAAGCCTTTAAGAGGTGCACCTTAATGTCTGCGTTATGTACACGACTATATACAAGATGAATTAGGCGAATCCGAGAGATCGGACTGAACGATATATAACGCGATATATTGCTATATAAAATAGTAATCTATTTTTTTTTCTGGCTTCATACAGTTATATACTCAAATTAAGCGACGTCCTACAAGTTCCTCGTTCAACTAAGCCACACCTTCCCCTTATGTAACGGCTTGTTGATTTGTCGGTATTAAAATAACTCTACTTTTGATTGACTACTGCCGAACATATTGATAAGAATGGCACTCCGACTATTGGGGAAAATTCTCTGTGAGCGGTAGCATATTGCCATGGAGGTAGCTTTCTGACCTGGTTTCTATTTGTTTAACAGTGATAGCTAACCGGTTTATTCTGATTCTGTTTTGATTATTATGTTTGTCAAAGATTGCCTCGACCAACTCTAACAGAGATAACTATGCTCCGTTTACTACCGTGTGAAATTCTCGTAAACGGTGCTAACTTTACTTTTCTCTCTGTGTGTGTGTACTTTATGTGCGTAGCGACTCTCGCGCGTGTCCTATTTTGAACGTGCACGCAGGTTGTTACAATCGTCCGCCCTTAAGTCGACGGATTCGTTTACCTGCTGCTATCGCACCTTAACCTTTGCGAAATCTGGTTTTCTACATTTACTATGTTATTTTCTTAGGTTAACAATTGTTATGGATTCTTAAATCCTACCTTAATTGCTAGACGTAGCATTCAACCTAGATTAATACTCGTTACAGTTAATTAACATTTACAATAAGTTTTACAATGTTTATACAATTTATTTATATCATTCGTTACTTTGAATTGGAGCTGTCTATTTTAATTACACATTTATAGTTCTTCCCATCCTTGTACCTCGTGACGATTTTGCGTCTGAATATCTCGAACTTCGCGATATGAATCTTATATAATTTCACCTTATGTACACTTTTTTGATTTAGATTGGCACACTGTCTTATAATTTTAGGCTAAGTATTATTCATTTAATACTTTGTTATTCGCCTCTCAATAATAAATATATATGTTGTCTTTAGCGAATTTAATCCTTCTTCCCGCTCGCGATGAGGTACGTTCCTCTTGCGGCTCCTCTGCTATAGGCGAAGGGCCAGGATTAGGGGTTTCGGTCCCCCTTTCAGTTGCGGGTTTCATTTTCCCAGCAGGGTAGGGTCTCGGCCTATTCTGGGCGGACCGGGACACCGGGATACTCCGATCGCCGTCCCGAGAGACCTCAATTGCCTTAAGTAATCGTGCCAGTTCCAACCGGTCAATTGAGACGGTGTCCATCCTTCCGTTCGGGAATTGTAGTGTGAACACCTTTTGATCGCCTAAACAATATCATAGGCATCTTTTTCGACAGAGCAGTGGTTTCTCTTGGGTGAATTTAAGGATCTCGAAAAAAAAACAGCGGAACGTCCATTATGGTTAAGAGTGATCCCAATAGCGCTATTTGAGGCGTCAGTTTCCAATGTAAACGGTAAATTTTCATTTATTTTTGCCCTAACAGCGTTAATAATAGCTGATTTTAATTCCTCCATTGCATTTGTAGCTTCTTCATAAAGTGGAAACTGACAATTAATTAGGGGACGAATTCGTTGAGAAAATCTTGGAGCCCACCGTGAGTAGTATGCAGGCAATCCAACTAATCGAGATAATGGTTCTTGGCTGGTTGGTACGGGCATATCCTTGAGAGCAGCAAGGAGTGAAGGATCTGAGCGAAGTTCATTCTGGCGAACCTTATAACGTAGAATACATATAGTATTAGTTGAAAATGTGCATTCTTTTTTATTTAAGGTCATTTTATGTTTCTCAGCAGCTTAGAGTAACTTAGGTTTTTATCATGCTCCGCTTGCGTGCAGCCGCAAATAGTAACATCGTCTAGGTTATCATACGTGTACTCAAGATTATTTTTACGATTGAAATCGTCCAAAATTCTCTGGAAGCAGGCAACACCGTTGGTTAGACCAAAACTTAAGCGTTTAAATTGAAAAAGCCTCCCATCCACCTCAAAAACAGGGTAAATTTTATCTTCAGGGTAAAGAAGAACACAAGGATAAGCATACTTAGGTCGATGGTGCTAAATATCTTATAAGGTCGATATCTTATTAACCAATTCTTCAGCATTGGGTAATGGATACGCATGAAAGTAAGTAAATTTGTTAATCTATAGGTATTTTGTTGACCTTATATGTCCATTTTATGTGAAATGTGCGAAAAGGGGAACTCTTCTCGATGTAGCAGGCTGGGTTATGTGATAAACGAACTTCCTTAGGATAAAGGAAAAAGTTGAGCTGGATTATTTGTTCCTTGGTAAACAGCGGGAACAAGCCCCCAAAGGGGCGAACGGTACGGACAACTTCTTTCTCATCTTTTTTCCACAAAATACACCTATATAAATAATCATTCTATCTACTCATAATTCTAGAAAATTCAACCAATCAGGAGTGAGATACATTTAATTGTCATTCTTATGTTCATTTTTGAAATAACAGACCTTAGCGTTAACAAATTGACCAATCAACTTTTAGATATAAGCACTGCAATAATTGTCCAACCAGCATCCGAGAAGATTTAAAGAGTTAATAACGCTTAAACTGTTTCGCATATAAACACGGCCGAACAGAGTTAGCATCCGGCTGCCTTCAAGTAGGCCTCAACCCCATTCTTGAGAGGATTCTATGCGATTACATAATGGAGAGGAGAGCATATATACAAATCAGAGAACAAAAAGGCCCCGAATTCGAGCTCGAATCAGGGGTCCCACAAGGGAGCTGTCTCAGTCCCCTTGTATACAACATTTATACACGAGGCTTACCACAACTTCTCTCCGAAGGTACGATATACGTCCACTTCGCTGACGATATATCGCAAATTTGTACCGCCGCTTACGTTCACAGGGAATTTATGGCGAGAAACACGGCTAAGGAGATATCTAACATCAACTCTTGCGAGAGGAAATGGAAGATATCAACCAATGCCCCAAAATTCAAAATAATTCCCAGATTCGCAAGACCTTCAACGATATACGGGTAGAGGGGAACAGATTGCCCTACTGCCTGGAAGGGAGGGTTCTGGGTCTCAAAATCACCACAGGGGGCTACAAGAGTCATATCGAGCGAACAGTCGCGAATGGCAAGAGAGATTTGAGGGAGTTTTATAGGCTCATTGACCTAAATCGCTCAAATAAACTCAAAATATTCAATGCGTGCATTCGCTCGAGACTCTTGTATCCCCCGGTGCCGTTGAACGCGAGTGCCAAGAACCACATTGCGAAACTTCACGTCACCCAGAACAAAGCGGTTTTACTTATTACAAACACCCGAAGAAGAGAACATAAACAACAGAGATAGCTCCACGACTCGGTTGTATTATCTCCAATCAACGTGGCGCTCCACGAGAGAGCTAAGAGGATATGGCAAGTCATTGGCGCCCGCTTGACCCCTGAATTCTCTCGTACACACTTAGAAATCGAAGTAGACTGACAAGTAAGACCATTCAAAAGTAGCAAGTTACAGACAGACGATGACGTGACTCCGAAATACACGTGACATAACGGACAAAAAACATCCAATGTAATGCGCAGGTTCCTTTAGCAAATTAAATCTCAAATTAAAAACTATTTTGCAAAACACAAACTAAAAATCCAATTCACTTTTTAAAATTCAATTTAAATTCATTTCAAATGATAATCATAAAACTTTTTCAAAAACTCACAGCGGGAATAAAACCCCGCCCAAAATAAAGGCTTGAATGCCTAAAGATCAATAAGATCGAAAATAATAATTAAATTAACCATGATTAATTTAATTAAATAAACTATAAATGTATAATTTATAGTTTATTAAATAATGAAAAAACAACCCCAAACACACACAAAACTAACACATTGACAAAGCTACCCTTTCACCAGGGACCTTTTTATTCTGTCTCCTACACATCATCTATTCTTTAAACTCACCCTCTAACCACTTTACTCCCTTACTATTCTCTCTCTAATTCTACCTATATTTCATCTCTTATTATGTCTAATGTCCAATAGCATCCGGATGCACTACCGAATGTATATTCTCGGTAAAGGAGGTAAAGGTTTGGGAAGGCGAACTCGATGGCGTGAGCTCTTCCCTACGAGGTCTTACAAAGAGAATAGAAGGAGTTCTAAGTAGCATCGACTCAACAATGTCGCTCTCTGTGACCTGTACGATTTGTGCTCCAAGAAAAAGTCCATCACAGTGGCCCTTTACCTCACTATCCGGCACAGGCGGCCGCGGTTTCTGAAAGCTCCTTTACCGACCGAGTACAGTGGGATTTTCGTTCCTTAATTTACATATGAAAAATACTGTATACTGGGGGGTTTAACTTCCCATTTACAAAGGAGAGAATACTACAAACCCGGAAGTCTATCTTCCCATTTAAGAAAGAGAATAATAAAAAGTTGAAAGTCCATTTTCCTATTTACGGAAGAGAATAACACATACGTTTTAAATTTGCGTGATTTCGTAATGACTGGTCTGCAATCAGATGATAAATTGGTGAAACTCTTCAAGGATCCGTAATCATATACGCCAGAGAGCACACTTCGAGGTCAAGTTGAGGACCTCCAAAGTTTAGCTTAAAGGTGGAATGATTACTTAGGAAGGGGATTCCTAAAATAATGTCAGCGCAACATTCAGACAAAACAAGCAAACGTATTGTCCAGTACTTACGGTTTCCGAATTTTATGCTAACCTCGCAACATTCCTTGATAGGAGATGTTAAATTTGTAGAGGCCATAAATATAGTGCCTTCATAGAGTTTAAGATTGAACTTAAAGGATTTCGCAACATCTTTTGAAATGAAGTTCTCGGAACTGCTGGTTTTAAAAGAGCCGTGATAACACAGCCATTCATCTTCATGCGATTCTACTGAAGTTACAGGACCATAAGTGAATGATGCATAGGCCTCCGAATCCCTTGTAGCAATCTCTAACGCTCTCGCTTGATCAACATCTGAAGATAATGTTAGAGTTTTATATTCTAGAAGTGTCGTTCGGATTTTTGATGATGAACGCCCAGTAAAAAGGTATCTCGAATATTCTCATTGCTATACATTTCGGCATTCACAGCCTTGAAATTAAAATCCAAACTGAATGTCTGAAGAGCACGTACATATTCATGAATCGTTTCACCATCTAATTGTTTACAAGGCACGAGCTTGTGTCACACCGCGGGTTAAATGAAGGCGCTATTGAGAGTAGCAAAAGCATCGTCGAAACTAGTACATTCGGATATTATCTCGAAATTTTAAGGAGAAACTGAATTGGCTAGGAGCCCTAAATATGAATCACTTGTACCTTCAATTGACGCTTTGTACCCCGAGAAGACAAACAACCAGCATTAAAATACACGTGCAACTTCTGATGCAGTTCTAAGAACATACAAACGACTGAGAAGAACACGTTCCATTCTTCCTAGTAAATAAATTGAAGTAGCCCAAAGATGAAAGAAGATTCCAAATGTTTTAATTTTACTGAAATCAACAATTACATAACATAAGTATACAAAGAAAATAATACATATAATAAACACAATGAGGCACACACAATACATATAATGAATACACTCTCAAATAAGTACAAGCAATATAGGCACATGGACATTTCACAAACAAAGAATTATTAATGTTGGTATCATAAACCTAGGAGTCCAGTTAGTAGAAGAGCTGCAAGATCTTCATTTCCATACATTATTGCCAGTCATATAGCAATAAATCTATTTCATACTTTTAGTTATTATTTCAACCTAATAAAGAAAGAAACGCAGGTTAGTTATGAACTTAACCTAGAACGAAAGTATAAGTATAACAGTATGGTGCTCTTAAGTTCATCGACCTTTACAAAAAGAGTGTCCATCAACTAAGGAAAAGCTTAATAAAAAGGGTAAGCTCTCCAATGTATGAATAAAAGTACTTAAAGAGGATTAGGGTATATGCAGGTAAGGAAATCATTCCACATTCTATTTGCAAATATAGATAGAGCACGATCACCAGTGGCTATTCGAGAGTATTTTTACTGAACTGGTTTGCACGTGATAGTTCGCGATACCTAAACGAAACGAAGGAATTGATATAAAAGCTCCACATTGTTGGGATTCAAATTGGCTCCAGCGATCGCTCTTGGTCATTGAAAGAACAACAAATCGCAAAAAAAAATACAACTTAAGAAGAAAGCCAGGGTAACGGTTGAAGCCTAGTATTATAGAATAGCCACAGACTCTGTCCAACAAATAAATTGATCGATCGCGGTCATAGGGTAGATACAGCCATAAAAATACAGTAGATGACTAAGTAGATCGAGAAGAATTGTGGTAAAGCGCGAGGAAGGAAAAGAAAATGGACCAGAGAAGTCTTGATGTAGCGAAGTGCCTTAGCATGCTAACAAGATAACATTAGACGATCAATTGAGCATAGTTGGCGTTAATACCTAGGCACATGAAAATATTTACAATGAACTTACAAGTAGCTCAAACATCATGGGGAAAATGACTGTGAATATGGTAAAAAAATACTTGTGAACGGTAAGAAGTAAGAACGTGTGGACGATGATAGTCAGATAAAGAATAACCACCAAGCTACGGCTGGAAAGACTGTCATGAAGTTTAACTGCAGGAACGAAGAGTTATGACGAAAAGAATAAGTCTATATCCCCTGGTTCTTAGCTAGGGCTAAGTTCTGCTAAGTCGATATGAGACAGTTACGTGTCAAAAATTGCGGAAATGTGAGAAAGCACCTCTGGGACAAAGTTGGAGGAGCTAGAGACATAAAAGTGTCTATCGTGAGCTTCAAGTTAAGTTCGAGATAAAGACTATCAACTACGGAGTTTCACTGAAGACTTAACACGGTAAAGAGTGCAAAATAAAACAGGTGTTTGTGTCCATAGGACAGTAAAATCAAGCATTTCCAAATACCGATGGAAGTGGCGAGTACGAGATACAAAAACAGCAGTCCACGAGAGAACGTACTGTAGCTCTTTGGACAATCTGTAAGGGGCGATTGATAAGAGTCATGCACCTTCTGATGCAATTTTGCATTTACATGGGTAGAGGACACGGATAGATCAAACAAGCTACGGAGACAATAACCTCATTGGTATGAGTAAACGATTCGCACGCCTCGGAAGACCATAGTAGAGAAAAGTTTCTCTTAGTCTTGGACAATAGAATGTTCAAAGGCATGGTTCGCCCCAAAACAGAAGGGAATTAATCTGTGATAGATATTAACCATACAAGAGAAATGACAACGTTGCTTGAGCTAAGGCAGTGGAGGAAAGTCTCGAATGGCAGCAACTTTGTTATCGAGGGGACGAATTCCGCCAGGAGAAATATACTATCGCAAAAGAGCGAAAAGATACTTAGAGATGTTAAGTATGATACAAAACTTTCCAAGACGAGTGAGGACCTGATGAAGGGAGAAAAGATGCTCCTCTAAAAACGAAGATGATGATGGGAGGTCGGCTATGCAACACAAGACAACAGGGAGACTTAGCAAAATCTGACCAATGAAACGTTGGAAAGTATGATCACTATCACGAGGACCATAAGGCATTCGCAACTTTTCATAAGAGCCGAAATGAGTGGTGGTAGTCATTCTTGGACGTCATCAGGATGAACAAGAAGACATCTAGGGCAAGCTAAAAATGTCATGTTGTATGAATCTTGTGAATTGCGCTGTTTCGTAAGCCTATCCTTCGATAGGAGGAAAATAAGGTTAGGAATTCCGTGCATAAGGCGCTGGAAGTGAGGCTCAGTCGAGGGAGACGGAAAGAGAGGCAAGAACTTAGAAAATAAATATAAAATCGAGACAATGAGAGATGCTGTGCTGTCGATAAGCTTGCGATGACCAGAATTGACCAAGAGAAGAGATCTTGGGCAAAAGGAAAATCGACTCACAATAAAGGACAGTCTACCTCAGCAATGACAAAATCCATCGAAAGGTCTGATAGAAGCACAGAAATAACAAAATGCTACTCGTACAAATGGTCCAAATATCTGAGGAATTATCGACACCATGACTCAAATCCCATTCCCGCCGCTGAGACTAGGGTACGCGCAGCCTAGTTGACTAGGTCAGCAGTCAGCATGAATCACCCGCCCCCCCTTCCTCCCTCAAAGACTTGGTCGAGCAGAGCTTATAAGCAGCCTGTTTCCACCTCGCAACTTTACAAACCACAAAGTGCTACCAGAGTTCATCGGAGTCAATCAAAGAGCCACCCAACATTCCCCATAAACTACACCAATCAGATTGTGTCCATAATTCTACTTCAAGGGCATTACCAATCAAGATTTGTCAAAAGCTATATCATGCAATTATAATGCATAACAATATCGACATTACAATATGCACACATGACAGCCCCTACCCAAAATTCCACAAATAACCTTCCCTCCCCATATATTCATCTTAACTGGATCTGAACACATTTAAATTTGGAATACCAACGACATTCCTCGGTAATATATTCCTAAAGTTTACCACGCTATTAGTGGAAAATATTTTCTCAAGTCCAACCAACACATATGTTTTTTTAAATTTCAAGCGGTGAACCCTAGTCCTATTATTATCTGCCAACTCAATGAACTTGCCAAAATACAATTTATCTATGCCCAGATTTTTTTTAAAGCTCCATCATCTTCCCTCTTACACACCTTCATTGAAAGAAACCATATTTAGTAGCATCAGTCTATCTACATATTCAAGGTGTCTCAGGGGAGATATCATTTGTGTTGCGATTTTTTGCAATGTTTCTAGCAGATTTGAATCAGTAAATCAGAGTGCAAGATTGATAGCTCAGAATAGTGGCCAGGATTCACTTCGTTTAAACGAATCTTGTGCACCCCTGGCAATCGTGAGGACAAGTTGGTTCAAATGTTTAACAGTGAATTGCCAAAGTATTATTTGTTTCTGCAAAAAGTAAACGCTAATTTAATTTTTTGTTTTCTTTCTCGTTCCCTATTTGCAAATACCATATTGGTGATCCTAAATGATTTAATTAATATCGTATCATATTTTAGTTACATTCTAATTACTATTTACATTTATTGGAGCCTTAATAATTTCCTGTGAACTTTTTCCCATTTTACACGTGACCACATTTATATGAAATACAAATTACATATATTCTTTCATAAAAAAAATTCACTTTATATCAATTTATCGGCCTTATATAAAAAAATATTCTTGTTCTATGAATTTCTATCACGTATTTTCGTGATATTTTCTATCTCCAAATTTATCTTAGCGTCTCATTCTTTATACGTAATCTTCTCACCAGGCGATAGTTGAATTTAAATTATTTCAATTACCCATTTATATTTTGATAGTATTTCCTAATTTCATAAGTATATAACAGATAAATTAGATCTTATATAGTATACTATATATATATATATATATATATATATATATATATATATATATATATATATATATATATATATATATATATATATATATATATATATATATATATATATATATATATATATATATATAAGTGCATGGAAGTTTTATCTTCATTGATTATCCAGTTCCATTGGCTCAGAAAACAAGTCTGAACAAGTTTCATCCCGATTGGAGCATATTTAGAGGGCCCGAGAATTTACATTCGATCAGCTTCTCATGCGCTTAGTCTGGTTGTAGGCTTTAGAGCGAGAGGTTAGTCTGTGTGTGTGTGTGTGTGTGTGTGTGTTCCATAGCAGTTGTTGTATAAATTACATTGATGCATAGGTAATACTTATGCATCAGTGTATATATATATATATATATATATATATATATATATATATATATATATATATATATATATATTGATTTCACAATGTTGAAATTAAATTCTGGACAGTTTGTGTTAAATATTTTTTTCTAATTGTATCTCTTTTAGTGCTATGGTTTGGGGGTTTTTTCTGGTAATTTAAAAAAAAAAGGTAAATATTCGACTATTATATACAGTTTATATCCAGGGATGAAGTAAAAGTAAAGTATTGTTGGATTTCTATATATCTACTAAGAATATTTAATGATTAGCAATAATATAAAAAAATTTGGTTAAAAATGTTTGAAAATTCATGCCAGATGAAAGAAAACAGACTTTTGTCATGAATCACCATTGTATATTTGTTTTCTTCACTAATCAATCAATTTTCACATTGCAGCTGTGCTTAACACTTGATTATGGCAACTCGAAGCTAAAACGAAGTCTAGCTCATAGGTCAGCCAAATAAGGATATCCTAGGTAGCCGTCTGTCAACCAAGCTGAGTGTCATGAAGAAGTACTTTTTTCATCAAAAGCTGAAACAGCTAGAACGTAGAAAGTCTGTGAATCTCTGTTTGGATGCTATAATACCCTTTTGGAAGAATGCTAGGATTCCTACTATGATGAGAGACAACGCCATTCGGATAATAGAATCTCTCCTCAAGCGTTATAACAAGCTAGTCAAAAATAAGAAACGATCAGAGGAGAGCCTTCGTGTTGCTGAAGAAATGTTCATGGAAGAAATTAGAAATGAAATCCTTGATATTGGTCATTCCAAAGCCCTTTGTAGGATGCAAAACGAGGAAGACAAGAGTTTCTACATTAGTCAGCAGGATGACCCAGCACAGAGCAGTATAGGATCAGTAGACATGAAGATGGCCAAAATTAATAGTAGGAAAAGGCATCGAGAGGAAAAGCAGGCTGAGAGACAAGACCGGGAGATTCATCAGTCCAAGATATTAACAGAGACTGCAATTTTAAAAGACAGTTCCTCATCCTCAGATGAGCAGTATGATCCTTCCTTGGATGAATCTACCTCTATTTTATGTCATAAAAAGAAGCGGTCAAAGAACTTCATAAATCAAGATGTGGTTGTTGCTTATGACCGGATGAACATTAGTATCCGTGATGCAGCAATGTCCTACAGTGTAGTCGCCCAATCCCTAGGGTAAAATTTGAATGAGATTTCTATCTCTGCTTCCACAATGTACCGTGCTCGCCAGTCGATTCGGAAGCAAGTAGCAATGGCGTATCAAGGGGAAGAGTTCTGTCCTGGTGAACCATTAGTGTTGCATTGGGATGGGAAAATGCTACCTACAATCACAGGTAACAGATCTGAGGATCGAATTGCCATTCTATTTTCCAGGAAGGGTCAAGAGAAGCTGTTTGGGATTCCAAAAATTCCAGCTCGTACATGAGCGGAGATAGCACATGTATGCATTGAATGCGTACGGGAACACCATCTGTCAGATAGAATCAAGGAGTTATCATTTGACACTACAGCATCGAACACAGGCATTCATGTAGGTGCCTGCACCAATATTTAGGACACTCTTGAGAAACAACTTCTATACCTAGCATGCAGGCATGATATTTATGAAATTGTTCTAGCCAAAGCCTTCCACCTTTCAATGGGCCCCACCACTGGGCCTAATATTGAAATATTTAAAAGACTCCACACTAACAGAAGGTGTCTCACCCGTGGACATAATTTAAAGCTTCATGATAAAAGAGCTACTCTGGATGTAAAAAAAAAAACTTCTTCACTTACTCGATTATTAATGAGTGGAATAATTTGCCAAACGATGTAGTAAACAGCAGAACAATAGACTCATTTAAAATGAGATTAGATAAATACTTAGCAAATATTGGAATTGTTTAGCATAAGATTTAGAAAAATAAAAATTAAAAAACTATAAAATAAAATAATATTACCAAAAATATAACCTTTTCATGTGTATGTATGTGTTTGTTTCCATATTCGTCTTATTTAAGTACTCTCTTATGCAAAATTCCTTCAGGTATTTTCTACCTATACCTGTAAGGTACTTTACCCCACATTATTTCATGTACGGCTTTTGCCGGGCGGACTAGAGGGTGGGGGAGAGCCTACATCTTTCCTATCCTTTGCTTCTACTATTCTATGTATTGTATATGTGCTGTAGGCTTAAGGCCAGATCGCTTTAGTCAGGGCCGTGAGGGCCCATGTGATCTGTGCATCTATTTAATTCTATGTAACTCTCTCTCGAACACACATCAGCAAACATTCACAAAAGCTCCTGCCCAGAAACCACATTGATCACACCCACCATCTCTCCAAATATAAAACAATCGGACATTAAGCACAGACTCACATTATTCTCATTATTCACATTATCCACACAGTTGATCAAATCACTTCGTCTTCGTTGTGCTCCATCCCCTTCGATGGATAGGACTCATAAGCCTCAGCTATTCATCTTATTAAACCTTAAGTTCAAAATAAAGTTATTTTGGGTCAACATGTTTGTAAATCCAAATACGAACTTATTTGGTGGATACCCTCAAACAAAACTCCAATCCCGAACTTGGATTCATGTAGCAGAGAAGGAATATTTGTTCCAACTTGGAACACTGGGGATCCCACCACACTCAGGCATCAACACCTTCTCTCTCTCTCTCTCTCTCTCTCTCTCTCTCTCTCTCTCTCTCTCTCTCTCTCTCTCTCTCTCTCTCTCTCGCCAACATTCCTTTGAATTAAGCACAACACTATTGGCCTTGTCTTTGTTTTTCCTCAATGCACTGTTTAGAAAACATTAATGACCTATCTATTAATGCTCCTGAGTTATTCTCATCTTCTTATCCACTGAGTTACTTTCCGAAAACATGGATAATCATGACATTTTTGAAGTTAGAAGAAACGAGGGAAACGCAATTATTCATGCTGCTGCGATCCTCAGTGGGGATTCATTCAGGCATGCTTCTAGACGCACTGGACGAGGGGTATGGTTATTTTAACTACTGCCTCTTTAGATGGCTGTCTGCAGGGCAAAAATGTGAAATTCAAAACATCTCAGATGAAATAACTGAATTAGGTCTATTATACTTTTAAGTCACAACAGGTGAGAAAAAGAAATAAGATCATTGATAAAAGCGGATGAATATGATCAGGGTGGGATTTAGGTATGAGAATATGGGCACCCGCGCGGATCAATCATCTTGCCAGGGGCGGCATGGATTTCTGGAGGTAAAAATGCGAGCACTCAGTACTTTAAAATAAACTTAGCCGTTTATGACGCAGCCCAATCCTGCATAAACAGATCACATATGCAAGCATCAAAATATTCCTCTTAATGGTCACAATTCAACTCCGGATAGCGAGTGCTCTTTGTTCACAGTAATATATATGATAGTATAAAATATATATATATATATATATATATATATATATATATATATATATATATATATTTTTATATATATATATATATATATATATATATATATATATATATATATATATATATATATATATATATATATATATATATATATATATATGAGAGGATGCTCTCGAAGGACCACCGTGGGAAGAAGCCCCCTCGGAAATGCCCCTCTATTCCTCTATTCTTTAAAGGACCACGTGCGCCTAGCGTGAGAATTTTAGAAAGTTCGAAAAAGAATCAGTCCCTCGCTTAATCACTTGTCACATCCGTGTTTGCTTTCGGATGCCCCCCCTCCCCTGCGATAACACCGTGTGCAGCCACATTAACCCTACCCCCATATTACGAGGCAAGTTTCATCGTCTGGAACGACGCGTTATCATGAAATGTGTTTGCTTAGACTGGCCCCCAAAATCCCCTTGGGACCGCCAGGCCCTCAGGCGTTTATCGAATCAGCCACCCGGGTATTTAACCCGAAGCTCACCATCTCTCGAGAAGATTAAAAGCCCGCCATCCACTCCGTTCAGCCTGCGTCTGTTTGGTAAAGAGGCTAACATAAGGGGGTAACTTTGAAACCAGTTTTTTTGGACTGGTGGATTAGCTATCCTATAAATGCAGTCTTTCAGTTTGAGGAGGAAAGGATGACTCGCTGGACCTGAAGTAGAGCAGTTGTCTAATGATGCCACTACATTAACCGTACCAATTTGCCTTGGATCTTTTTCCATCTTTCGAGTGTTTTGGCTAAGTCAAGGCTGTTAATATATTTTAATAATAACGGTTTTCTATGACGATAAAGAAGCTAACATAAAGGGGTAACTTTGAAACCAGTTTTTTGGGATGGGTGGATTAGCTATCCTATAAATGCAGTCTTCCAGTTCGAGGAGGAAAGGATGTCCCGCTGGACCTGAAGTAGAGCAGTTGTCTAGAAATGCCACTACATTAACCATACAATTTGTCTTGGATCATTTATTATTTTCCATATAAATATATATATATATATATATATATATATATATATATATATATATATATATATATATATATATATATATATAAAGGGTCTTTCAACAAAGACGCTCGAGCTTTGTCAGGCGATAGTGGCCATGTTGTTAAAGCGACATCTGGCAACCTCACTGTAAACTGTTCAATAGTACTTGGCAAGTTACAATGGAGGGTTATGGCGTTGAACAGCGTGTGCAAATCATCAAATGTTATTATCAAATTCAGTGCTCCGTTCGACAAACGTTCCGCGAATTACGTGATTTCTATCCTCGACACAGCGACGGGGCCCATTTTTGAATGAATAGATTTGTGAACAAGCAAAATTGTCGGATTTGGGACGAAAACAATCCACACGAGATACACCAGCACCAATTGAATCCCAACAAAGTCACTGTTTGGTGCGGATTTTCGTCTAACGGAATCATCGGTCCGTATTTTTTTGAGAACGAAGATAGGATTGCCATAACGGTCAACGGCGAGACCTATAGATCGATGATAAGCAACTTTTTGTGGCCTTAACTGGATTATATGCCTGATATGGATACTGACGACATGTGGTTCCAACAGGACGGTGCTACCTGCCACACTGCGCATGCCACGATAGACATTTTGCACCAGCGATTTCAGGGCAGCGTCATCTCGTGCGGCGGCGACGTCAACTGGCCACAGAGATCATGGAATTTACACCATAAGACTACTTTCTTTGGGGCTACCTTAAATCGCAGGTCTATGCGAATAATTCGCAAACAGTTTATGTCCTAAAAGTCAACATAACGAACGCCATCCAGTAAATTCAGCCAGATTTATGCGACAAAGTCATGGAAAATTGGACCTCTCGAATACGTTCAACATAGCAAAGCTGCGGCAGGCATTTGAAAGACGTAATAGTCCACACTTAATGCCATAATATGTACTTTCAATTTTAAAATAAATCGAGTGCATATATCACACACAACTTGTTTTATTTACATTTAAAAATCGAGCGACCTTATTGAAAGACCCTTATATATATATATATATATATATATATATATATATATATATATATATATGATAGTGAAACCACTGTAAAGGAGCCAAAAGTTTAATTTACGAGACTAGTTTCAGTTTGTTGTAGTTTATCATACACTCTTCAGTCGTATACTGAGAATGCGATTGTTACAAAAGTCTATAAATAGCGTACATATAAAAAACACACACAAAGAAACACAAAACGGGAGGGAAAAGGTCATTAATCAGGAGGTGTGAGTCTAAGATCGTTGACTAAGCTGTTTATGATGAGGTCACGGGAATGGAGGCTGCATTCCAATTGCTTATCGACAAATTAAAATTGGGAATTTCTCCTATTAATATAGATTCTACTATTTTTCTTTTACGGAAATCTTTACAATTATATATGATTTGTGCCTTTGAATAGCCAATTTGGTGGTTGAAATTGATAATATCATTAAAAATTCTGGATGTGGTACTGCCTCATCTGACATCACCTTTATGTTCACAAATTCGTTTTGTTAAGGTTCTTCCGGTCTCTCCTATGTATAATGTGGGACAGTTTGTAGAGCCACACGGGATGAAATATACACCTACTTCATTTGGCTGATCCACGGGAAAGATTTAAGGATAGAAAAAGGCTATTTATATGTGGTTAGGCCAGGAGAAACAACCTTTTTCACTCCTTTGAGGAGGGAAGAAAAAGGGAGGGATAGACACTTCGTATTACCAAATTTGTTTTTATCCTTGGGGCGGTAATGAGTAGATTTTGCTTTAGATAAACTTTCATTGATCACGTGGAGGGGATAATTTAATTCAATAAAACTGCAGGTTATATATGTAATCTCGTCTTCTAGAAAGCAAGGGTCACTTATCCTAAATGCTCTCAAAAACATTCCTGATGCAACGGTTCGCTTAATGTTAATATCATGATGGGGAAAGAAATGGATATAAGAGTTAGAATAGGTTGGTTTTTGGTACACAGTGAAGCTAATTTAGTCAATGACTAACAATTTTTACATCAAGAAAGGATATACAATTATCTTTTCCCCACTCTACTTTAAAATTGATAGTGGGATGGAGGTCGTTAAGAATTTTAAGGAAATTGTCAAATAATTTTAAACTATTTATAGGCCAAATCGATATTACATCATCTACATACCTATACCATACAAAATTATGATGGGGAATCACAGAAGGGAGTAATGATACTTTGAAATGTTCCATAAAAAGGTTATATAATATGGGGCGATAAAGGATTACCCATGCTAAGACCATATTTTTGACGAAAAAACCCATATCGCTGATAAATACATTGTCAGTAACCGAAAGTTGAACAAGATTTATAATGTTATTTTTGCCTGGAGGGAGGTTTAATTTTTGATTATCTAATACCTTAGATAGAACATTAAGAGCTTCGTTAATTGGGACATTAGTGAACAGGCTGTCTACATCAAAACTTATTAAGCGGCTTCCTTTTATGTTGGTTTTCCTCAATTTTTCAATAAAATCAGGGGAATGGATTATGTGTGAAGGAGAGGTCAAACCAACAGCGTAAGCAAGAAGGCTAACCACTTCGAGGTTGTATGCATAAGAGTCAATACACGATATAATAGGTTGGAGTCGCATTCCTCTTTTGTGGGTTTTTGGCAGACCATACATACGGGGAAGTGATGGGTTGGTAGATTTAAAACGAACCAAATCGTGGTGTTAGACAAAAATTCTTATACAAGACTGCCCATTACGTCTCATTACTAATGCTTCTAATCTTAGCTTCGATACATTCCTTCAACAGTATTATGGATATAAGTGGGAGGTTTTTTTTTTTTTAGCAAATCATTTCGTGGCCCGGAATTAAAATATAGCGCATTCACCAATGAATTGACCGCACTTCATCTTGCAATCAAGCACTTTCAACATTTAATGAAGGGACAAGTTTCTTCGTGCTCACAGATTGTAAGGCCATAATTGATGCTGGTAAATCCCTCAACACACGACACTCTCCTAAAGAAGCCCGTTCATTGGAATTCATTTCACAATACACAAGTGACATTTGTCATATTGCAGAGAAGGATAATCCTAGTGATGGCCTCTCTAGGGCCCTCATCATCGATTGCAACATGTAATCTGCTACACATTGGTATATTAAAATAGCACTCTGGATCCTTCATGTCATGCAATACATTCATCTGTTCTTTCCTCTTCTATTATTGATTATACAGCAGTTGCAAGATCCAAATCAACAGATCTGCAACTTGCTGAACTACATGACGATGATAGTATCTCCCTTAAATTTTACAAAGTAGCACTCCCGTCCTCTTTTCACAAATTGATTTGCGATTTATCAAAAGGTTTTGTACGGCCTTATCTCACTTCCGAATTTCGTAAACTAATCTTTGATTTTCATCATAATCTTGGCCATTTAGGTACTAGAGCCACTCTCAAATCTACCTCAGACCAATTTGTCTGGAGAGGAATGAGACAAGATGTTCGATCTTGGGTTCAGAATTGCCTTTCATGTCAGAAGGCCAAAGTGCAACGACACACACAGCCACTTTACACACAATTTACTACACCAGAATTTAGGTTTCATACCATTCATATGGATTTAGTTAGTGAATTATCCTGCAACTCAAGAAGGCTACAAGTATCTTCTCACAGTTATATGCCGTTTTTCAAAATGGATTGAGGCATACCCATTAAAGGATATGACGTTAGAGACTGTAGTTGACGCCTTTTTCACTCATTATATCTCAAGATTTGGTGACCCACTTAAAATAATCTCTGATAATGGCCTTCAATTGCATTCAGGATTATTTCAGGAGTTACTAAAGCTAACTGCCACAGAACACATCTTTACATCGCCGGCGAACGCCTATGCTAACTCTGTGTTAGAAAGATTCCATCGTACCCTAAAAAGCTCCCTGCTAGCCGCCAAAGGAGATCCTAATGATTGGCTAAAAATTTACCTGCAACTCTGATCGCTATGTGCAACAATCCCTGTCAGGAGAGAGGATATTCTCCCCTACAAATTGTTTTTGGCAGTCTCTTACGACTCCCAGGTGACTTATTTGTCACCAGAAACACAGATCCGTTACAACAAAAATCAATACAACAACATCAGAAAACCATGAACTCACTTGCCCCAATAATTTCTGGGCCTATTTTGAAACAAGATACTTTTATTCCCAAGGAGCTTGATACTTGCACTCATGTTTTCCTAAACGACACAGATTCGCTCTAGTTTTTCGATACCATACAAAGGCCCATATCAAATCCTAAAAAGCCCTCAACATTCATATACTCTCCAAGGACCCACTGGCCCCTTGAAGGCACACATCCATAATATCAAACCACCACATTTTGATTCTTCCACAAATGTTACCCCTAGTTCTTTAGTAATAGCCATTGATATTCTCCCTGCACCCCAGAAGTCTAACACACCCTTTTACATGGAATCTAAGAAACAACACCATTCGCCTCATACCACCACGTACACGTTAAAATATACACTATGAGCAAACTGAATTCCTTTCACTATTTGCAATGAATTTATGTTTTAACCAATCCACGTACTTTTAAAATGGTATTATAATTTGGTGGGTGACACGATTAATTGCAACGACAAACGACTGTTCAATTTTTTTTCACACTCTCTCATTATATCTTTACAAGACAGAAATTCACCCTAAACAATTTCTTTTTATCCTTCATTTTCACACTGAGTTGGTGAGCGCCGCTGGACAAAAAAATTACCTTTTGACCACTGAAATTCAAAATGTATCATTTGTATATTACAATGTTATCATTTAAATAGTGGCTTAATATTATTGCACCCTTTGTACATGTAGATACCCTACACAACGGAACCCGAAGTAAAGGCTCGATTTTCTCACTGTAATAAAGTGGTAGTCTCTGTATCTGGGCTTATTTGAGACATGCACCAGAGAATTAACATTGGAAAACTGAGAATGTCTGGAGGTAATAAAAGGGCGTGTGATAAAAGCATTTCACCATTCTGTAACAAAGATAGCCAGAAGTTAAACAAATGTATGCCTAATAATAAAGCTCCGCCTTTTAGAAATATTGGCCAATAACGAGGTACGGCAGTTTAGACGCTATCGAATCAAAATTAAATAAAGGATTAATTTAAGCCAATCAGGAGGGGAGATAATGGAATGATCAGCCAATCACGTGCGCCAACGTCATTTGTAGGTGGGACCTGATGCTGACTTGATGAATGTTTCTCCCACTTTATAAATGGGTGCATAGAGATTAACAGAGAGAGTCTTTCGTTATTACTATCTTAATTGTTAGGCGTTCAGTAATTCAATAAGTCGATCATTATAATCGCCCGGTCGTTCTACCATATTCCCGCATTACTTTGTTGTAAAATCGAATTGTGAAATTGTACCTGGAGTACTTCCTATTTTGGTGCAAGGTAAAATAAATAGATGGAGACTCGTTCACATCTATAAACAGATTCTTTTATTCACCCAAGCTGGTACCCTCTTCTCGGATCAAGTACAATGCTAACTAAAGGGATATTTCCGTTGCGCATTCAAATAACTTGTTACCATTGCCGATGGCAAGTGTTATCCCAATCCTACAAAGCTCACCCTTTTGAGTGGCACTGTTACCACTAACCGGGCAACCAAACCCCTATTGGTACGAAGGATTACCACTCAAGAGGCAAACCCCATTAACATACAGGGAGTGGCAACAATAACGGAAAACAAACAAGTAAAAGCTTTATCCCCCTCCCATAGTAACACCAATATTTGTGCTTTGCAACTTCGTTATCTTTCTCCCTCAAACTCTCTGTCAAATTCTTTGGATATACGACCTCACTCTCTCTCTCTCTCTCTCTCTCTTGGGTCACGCCCACCTTCTCTACACATATAAACAAGAGGCATTGTGCTCATGGAATCAGATCAGCATTACTAAGGCGTTCGATCACATCACTCCGTTTAACATTTATTCCCTCCACTGAAAAAGGGATCTAGGCTCACCAACTTCAGCCTTTCATCTTATAAAAAACTTCAACTTCAGAAATAAAGTTATATTTTCATCAAGTTGTGTATGAAAATCCAAGTACGAAATATTTGGTTGACACCCTCAAGAAAGAACTGACTTCTTTCGCTACATATATACTATTTTTTTTTAGCCAGGGCATTGCCCGGGATAAAAAGTCGTGTCGTAATTAAATCGAGATTACCATTGTTTGAAATTATTATATTGTGGCCTAAAGATATCTTTAATTACTGATTATTATAGAGATAGGGTGATGAGGTGGACAAAGAGGGGTAAAATGGTTAGGGAACATATGGAAGACTAGGGGAGGGGGAGTGCGGAGAGGTGAGGGTATGGGTTAGGGGGAGGAATAGATGAGGTGATAGAGATAGAGGAAGATGTAGATGAGAGAGTAGGAGAAAAGGGAAGTGAGGGGAAGAGATGTTCACAATTGTTTTGAAAGTTTAAAGAGGCCGAATGCCAACAGCCCGAAGGGTTAATAGCGAAGCGCAAAGTGACAAAGCCATGGCTTGTATATATTATTATTATTAGATATTGATATATTATTATTTTTAATTTCAGATTACAGTATATTAATTGTTTATAGCAACTAGCCTTGCAGTGAACACCAGAAGCACAATAGCTGTCTGATTTTCAAAGAGGATGTAATGAGGGTCAATTTGAGGGTGGACTTAGCCAGCCAGATGGCACAAAACCTTACCATTGTCTATACAATCAACGGAGTGATTGCACAATTCAGCAGCAAAGTCAAGGAATCAACAGCATCTAGCTCAGGTAAACTTGTGCCCTCTGTCAGGTAGCATCGGTCTATCAAGTAGATTGCTGAAAATAATCATCTTTGTGAGGCAGTTGATGTTGCAGAGCAACTCAAACTGAGTCGGAGTACTACTGTGAAGTATCTCCATCAACTTGGCTACTATAGCAGAGCAGCTAAAAGTAAACCTCTTCTTCGACCAGCAAATATTCAAAGAAGAAAGGAGTGTACAAATGAAATGGTAGAGAGACCCATAGCGTTCTGGCAGACTGTCATATTCTCGAACGAATAAAAATTTGCACAATTTTCTGACAGTGGGCGTGTGTGGGTATGGAAACTGTATAATCAACAGTTTGATTTAAATCGGTTGCAACTATAGCGTACGGGAAGTGCAGGCGAGCGGCTTAAAAGCCTCGTTTGAATGAGTCTTTTTTGAGACTCAGGATGGCCGAGTGGTTTCGCCGCTAGCTAACAGTGATCCAGTGGAGCATTGGTCGTTCAGAACTGGTGGAATGTATTAGCAACTTAAACTCGCAAAAATACATCTCCATCCTTCGGAAAAAGATTCTCTAAGTGGTCTCCAGTGATCAAATGGCAAAAAAATGAAATCTGATTTATGGAGGATGTTGCTCCCTGCCACGTAGCAAAAAACAAAACAAAAACAAAACAAGAACTGGCAGTACAAAAAGGGGATCAGAAATCTTCCTTGGCCAAGCCAGTCTATTGATATGAAGCCTATTGAACATCTTCGATACATACTGGACAGAATTGTGCGAAAAAAGCCATGAAAACCAACATTAAATGCAAATTTATTCAACGTACTGTGTGCAGCTTGGGCAATTTCTCAACTCATTAGTACGATGTCTAAAAGAGTTAATGCATTAAAATTGTACATGACATGTCCACTAAATACTAGATTAAGTATTTAAATGCATCAAATGACATTATTTTATTTGTCGACCTCACCAGTGCGTTCATTCTCCGGAATCCCTACATGTCAATGAACTCAGAAAAAGATAATCTCGACATCCTCCCAGTTCGCATGAGTCTTGGTATCACCGACACCGTTCTGTATTATAGGCCTTTTCCAGATCAAATAACACAGTGGCGCGTGCTGTCCAAGAAAGAGGCTTCATAAATAGAATTTTCCACCCAAAGCAGAACATCCGAAGCAAAGAAGAACATGCTAAAGCCGCACTGTAGATGAGGCAGTTGGACTAAAGTTAAACAATTTCTCTATCAACTTGCGCACGCAGGAAGATAGAGAAATTGGGTGAAAACCGGGCAGGATAGAGTGATCCCTCCCCAACTTGCGGAAAGCAAGCATTGTAGTCAGTCGCCTGGAATCTAGGAAGATACCCTCAGTCCAGATAAGGCTGAACAAAATTAACAAAAAAGGCCACGCCTTTCTGACCCAGGCGTTGAAGTATGGTATATGGGATATCGTCCTGAACATGATAGACATCCGCGCACGAAGCGGGAGCGGAACGCAGCATGCTTGGTGTAAACGGTCATTCAAGGGTTCCCAGCCTCTAGAGGTAAAGTTCAGTTGGTGGCCTTCAGCGAGCCCATGACGCTCTTTAAATGCTGATGTAGCAGCATTCTGACCTGAGGATGCGGAGAAAGACACTTCCTGAACGTAGGTATTTAAAACCAGAGAGAGTTCAAAGACCTCATTTCAGGTGTTAAGTGCACTTCTATCTGCCCGGCCCTGTCACATGGTGGTGTAGTTAGAAAAATCTTATATTCAGTAGGGTGGACAGGGGACGCTTGCCTAACATGGTTTTCTGAAGACAGAATAAACAGAAGGAGAAGAGTCTACACAGCTTCTTCAATTTAGCTCGGAGTCCTCCAGGCCTAGTTAGAAGATGCAGGATCCTCCTAGATGTAAAAACCCTCACTGGAATGGCCACCAGCATAAGTACAGCTGCCGAAATTATGACCAAGCCTAATTTTAGGCTTAAAGCATACACAGCTGCCTCTTACATGCCATCCATAGAGTACTCTACTCAGACTTAAAAGCGATGCATTTCCCTCACGCTTGTTTACGCAGGTATTGCTTGGATGTTCGATCTCACAGCCAAACACCTTAGGGCACTACAAAATAGACAAAGCAAAGCACCCCCCTTGTCCACTGAGTGCGTCCTTTGCCACATAATTAACCGCCTAAACTTTGAAATAAAAATAGTTTCCATAAAAGAGTACCTTCATCTCTCAGGAGCGCAGATTGTCAATAACAGACAATAGCAAAGAAACCTACCACACATGCAAGACTCACACCATCCGGTGCAAAGCACAGGTAATGTTCTACTGCAATACTTCATCTGCACAACACATTTCTAACGGAGTATTTCATGGTATTTCACCATTCCAAAACCTGGTCTCCAGCACAAACAAAGCAATACACTTGCACATCATAAAGAAATCGCCGCAAACTCAGAGTCCGCTCCATCTGCAAAATGTTAACGAAATTCAAACAATAAAATTTATTCAGCAAATTAGTTTTCATGTTACAATAAAGAATCTTTCATTGCAAATCTGATAATCTAAAGACAAAAAAAGTGGTAATCCGTAAGAGATATTGCAGGTGAATATAGTTAATGGGGAAGAATCTCGCACTACACGTGTCATGTGCTCTCTTCGAGGGCGTACTAACAAAACATCTTTCAGTGCGAATCTGATTGTATAAAGAAAAAAGGTAAAATATACGCTGGACAACTGAGAATAGTTCAAATTGAACTAATTGGAAAGCATCCAAAGCTGGGCAACTACATAACAGTTGAGTTTCTACAAGGCGATGTACGACTGCATATTACAAGCGTAATAGTGCGAGATACACCGAATAGTCTAAGTTTGGAGCAATTGCCTCATCCGCCATATTTGCTTCACATGTCTCTAGATTGCCATCTTTTTAGCCTTTATACAATCAGATTCGCAATGATTTTTTAAGGATACACCTGAAGGGAAATTATTTTGTTTGCTTCAAAGACTTACTAAGTTATTTTCCAAAGGCATATGGAAACATTTATTTGGAGGAAAAGATTTCTGAAATGGAGTAAAACTATTTTGTCAAATAAATTTTATTAGTGTTTGAACTTTGTTTTCGTTTATCCACTTCTGGATAAAATAAACCGAACCAACTATGTTGGACACCTGATAATTGCGGTAATTATTATATATTCGATATAATATTCTCCACAATGCATTTGTACATATATCGCCAAACATTTGCAGGAATACGGTTTGGAAAAATGATCGAAAAACTTACTTTAGCAGAATTCCCAATTGACAACTTTTACTAGCAGCGTCATAGCCTAAACCTGATTTCAATGAATCCATGTCCATGGAAATTAAGTGAAAAATTACACCAACTCGTATAATTGCATCCTATAGTGAACACGAAGGATTGAGATAAAAAAACACGCTTATAAAGTGATATCCTCTAATCATTCTCGTATTATAGTAATATAAAAACAGACAAGATTGTGAGTTATGTGACGTTTTCAGCTTCTCAAAATGAAGCGCCTTCAAGGACAAAGTATTAATTAAAACCCAAATCAGTCACACAAACGTTCGAGTCTATAAATTGATAAAGGTTGAGACACAAATTCGATGAATGAATATTGCAAACATGAGTTACATTCAGGTGATATTGAGATTCCAATTCAGGTGATATTATGATTAAATTCAGGTGATATTACGATAACAATTCAGGTGATATTCTGATTCCAATTCAGGTGATATTGCGATTCCAATTAGGTGATATTAGCATTCCAATTCAGGTGACATTACCATTCCAATTTACGTGATATTACTATGCCAATTCGGGTGATATTCCGCTATACAATTTATCTACGAGATTTTTTCAGACATCCCTCTCCCAGAGTTGGGGGGGGGGGGGGGCGGTCGGAAGGGTGGAACAAGACTTTCAGCGGTACAGGATATTAAGGCTTCTTTTCAAAATATGAAAGTTTAACGCCCTCTATCAGCCGTTTTTGGGTCTATACAGGCGTCAAAAAGAAAGTGAGAGATTTTAAAGAGGTGCAAATGGCGTTAAGGATTCGTCTCGGGGCGAGTTCGTGCACAATATTTCTGGACTATTCGACTTTCTTTGTTGTTGGTCGCATGATCCTGCGCCGAGGGAGAGGAGGGGGGGGGGCTCCCCTAACGTCAGAGTGTACTTCCTTCTTCTTGCTTTTGTTTTGATACTTGTTTGTTTTTATGGTTTGCTTTTACTGTTTTTTCTGTGTTTTTTTATTCGTGTTGTTTTTTAATCTAGCCTAGTATTAGGATACAAGGTATTTGCGAGAACTTGTGCCCTTTAAGATAGTCGCCAGGTGGACACATAAAGAAACAAAGGATTTAATAAAAAGGGATTCAGAAATTCCAACGGGAGAAAGAATGGAAGCGAAAACCAACCAATCATTCAAGGATTCTGAATTTTGCTTTGATTCTCTTTGGATGTTCCATTTATTCGTACAAACTGTGTATTAATTCTATAAACTTAATCTTATTATTGTTTTTTTTAATGATTAAATATTCAAGTGCAGAGATGAAATAACACGAAATAGAATTGATTAGAAGACTTTTTTTCTTCTATTTTTGAACAGAATCATGGGGTATTTTCCTCTATGGGTTATGGGATTTTATTTGGCTCGGATGAAATTTCTTTGCCTTTCTTCTACTCTCTGCCTCGCTCTTCTTTGCCGCCTCACCATAAGTTTGTGCTCTAAGTCTCCTTTGATCTTCTTATAACTGTTTTCTTGACTCTTCAAGAACATCTGAAGCTCATTTTGATGCTGTTCACCGAGACGTTTGATTTCATCTGTAGCAATAGAAGGGGGACTGTATTAAAACATGAGTATTATCATAAATTCCAGCGAATGCAATTGCTTCGATTCTTGATCCTCTGTAATGGTCCTTGTATAGTAATTTGACCTTAATTTTATGTGTCAGAGAAAGAGAGAGAGAGATACACGTTGGACGGGAATACTACGCATCAATTATAGCAGATTAGCTAATTTAGTTACAGAAGTCGGGCAAAATTCGAATTAAAAATATGCTAATTTGATCGGCTTCTTTTGAAGACACTAAACTTCCGTTCGAATAGGACGTCGTATATAGCGAGTCTAATTGTAACAATGGGAGGTTCCGCGAGATGTGAACGGTCTAAAATTCACTTCCGGTGGCTCTGTATAAATAGTCATGCATCTGCATGGGAAAAATTAGTATTTTGCCAAGAGGATAGGCCTCTTATTGCTGGCCGAGTTTAGGCGGGAATTAAGTGATAAATATTAAATATTGACTAAAACATTAATTATCCTCCGAATAATTCCAGACTTAAATAAGACCCGGCCATAACTATTGAAATACGACCCAGTACCCTGATTGCTTGCATTTTTCTCACGAGTGTCTATTTTGTCTCTCCTTATAGCTTCTTTCTCTCGGCCTCCCATACCCTAAGAGCCCGAAGTCAAGGAAAAAAAAGAAAAAATTGCTCGATGTAAGCTTCCTGGAGAGAGAGAAACTTCTAACACGGCCATATTCGAGCCCAGCTTCCACCCGGCAAAATACTCTCTCGATCCCTACTTTCGAGGCTGGCAGTGGTTACTGGAAGACAGGTTGTATCCTCCGTCATAACTGGGAACAGGCTGAGTACTAATCGGCCCTAAGTGCTAACACAACCCGTGCTGTTGTAAAGTAATCGAGCTCGACGCTCCTACCCCTGCTCCTTTTGAGCAGCAAAATCTTTGGGTAACAGATCCACTGGGAATTGGAGTCCCCTTTCTCGGTCGCGTGCGACCGCTTGTGTATACTCACGTCTCCCACCTGGAGCCAACATTCTAAACCTATTCTCCCAGTTATTCTTTTGCATTTATCTTTCATGTCCACTATTTTATTTTTGTTTGTACAGTAGTGAAGATTATTTTTTTCGCTCAGTTTAATATTCAGAACCTCCTACATAGTTGATTTAATTCTGTCAAGTGTAGTTGTTGGCATAAGGAAACGAGTCACTTTTACGAGATTCATTACAACCCATAGTTAAATTGCACCATTCGGGACAAGGCCCAATTGCAGAGTTGCCCTGCGTGCTATCCGCTATCCTTTCCGAGACACGGAAAGCAAACGGAGGTTAGGAAATCTAACTTGACCTACGACATTATGTATTATTATATTCTCTGTTCTCTGATATATTCAATTTTAGAAACAAATCGGTGTAACCTAACCTCTGTGCTTAAATTTCAGCTCATTCGGTTCAGAAATGTGGCTACCTATAAGTAACAAACATACAAAGGTGGTACATGCGCATATAAAAAAAACTTTATTAAATAGTATGAATTCTTCTCTTTAACCTAACTCACTTAAACTAAACTGTGAGGTGTGTTTAGTCTGGGGAAGACCCCGAACATCCACTAACTGTGCACTTCAATGCGCACAGTAGGTTTGGAATTAGTGCAAAGAAGAGAATAAAATTAAGCCGAGGGTGGAAAATTCTATTTATTATTGCGATTCAAGAAGAAAATTTCAAAACAGCCACTGAAAGAAGAATAAGTTTATATACCACTTTCGAGGTATTACTGTCTTGCAATAGGTTTATTAAACAAAAATAAGATAATCTATTTTCAGATCTATATGAAAATCAATAATTTACTGTAAACCATTAAAAAAAATCTGAAAGATGTAGGTAGATGAAGAATCATATTCGGGTAAATGTTGTTCCAAAATCATGTATTTCACAGGGGTTAATCGGAGTTCTACTCCGTTGTGAATTTACTACAAGTGAAGTTTTCAGCAGCAATGGGTTTCAGTAATCAGGGGGAGCAAGTGTTAGCGAGAATAGGAATTAGCCTGAGAACTGGAAAAATGTGATATCACCCAAATTCCTAAATCTGACTTGACTCTGTCGATTATTTTAAACATTTTAACTGCGACTCACTTCATTTAATTCACTTCGTTTTAACTGCGACTCACTTTGTTTCACTCCCTTCCTACCTATTTATTATTGCGATTCAAGAAGAAAATTTCAAAACAGCCACTGAAAGAAGAATAAGTTTATATACCACTTTCGAGGTATTACTGTCTTGCAATAGGTTTATTAAACAAAAATAAGATAATCTATTTTCAGATCTATATGAAAATCAATAATTTACTGTAAACCATTAAAAAAAATCTGAAAGATGTAGGTAGATGAAGAATCATATTCGGGTAAATGTTGTTCCAAAATCATGTATTTCACAGGGGTTAATCGGAGTTCTACTCCGTTGTGAATTTACTACAAGTGAAGTTTTCAGCAGCAATGGGTTTCAGTAATCAGGGGGAGCAAGTGTTAGCGAGAATAGGAATTAGCCTGAGAACTGGAAAAATGTGATATCACCCAAATTCCTAAATCTGACTTGACTCTGTCGATTATTTTAAACATTTTAACTGCGACTCACTTCATTTAATTCACTTCGTTTTAACTGCGACTCACTTTGTTTCACTCCCTTCCTACCTTACCTATTTATCTATCTATGTTGATAACAAATCTTTGCCTTCCTCATAATTCTGACTCATCTTTCCACTCGCTACTTCTAAGACCCACCTTGCTGCGGCAGATATCAGGAGGTTTGTCTGCCCTCCCAGCTCTGCCACAATCAGCTTGTTTACCGGTCACAATGGCTCTAGGAGGATCTGCGGCTATATATCTTTCCCACTACTTCACATCTACCTTCTCCACCACTCTTTGCAGATCATTCCTTACAAAATTGATTTGTGATACACCTTTGTTGGTATTTCGCTTTCAATTCTCCTCCCCTCCGTCTCTTGCTGCTACTTTTGGTATGAACTTTCCCCACCTAATCACTTAACTTCCTATTCTTTACACTCTCTTTCACTTATTTTCCTTACTTCCAGTTAGAGATGGGGAAATACGAATAAAATAGGAGTTGGCAAGGGAATCTCATCTCACCAAACCTGTTTATAGTCAAAAAAATTTTCAGGATTGAGAACAAAAGAGAATCAGTACCAATGAGAAATATGTTAGCCCCGTTTCGCTTTGTTTACTCTATATTTTTATTTTCCTCAGATCTATAAGAATTTTAGTCTATGATAACTAAATTACCATCAGCTAACCTCACACCTGGACTTAAATTTAACTGTTCAAAGGCGAAAATACAGTTTAACAGTTTTTCAAAAGAGAGAGTCATTAAAGCTAACGATCAAATGTTTAGAACTGGTACAAGAATATAAAGTTAGGACAACTCGTTACCTTTGGCGGCCACCATGGAAAATGAAATAAGAACAAAACTAAGATGGTTTGTAAGCAACCACACCGTCAGAAGTAACATGCGTTCGTAACCGTCTAAGAAGTAGAGTATTTAGCCAATGCGTTCAACTTATCCTCACATCCGAAACTGAAATTTCGATACCGAACAAAAAAAAAAGCGACCGGAAAATGAAGACGCTTCATGGAAACATAAAATGATAAATATGATGAATAAGCCACAGGGATCCTAAAATAAATGCAATAAATAAGAACACAAAAGCATGTAACTGATATAGTAAAAATAGTATAAGTTCTGATGTAGTAATGGACACGACACATCGCCAAAGGGTATGAAGGGTGATGAACTAAATAAATATTAAACTGGACACCTACGAGTATATACATGACATGAAGGGACTCAAATAAAACTCCAGAGAAGATGGGGAGATAAAATTCACTCCAGAGCAATAGTAACGTAGCAAACTTGAGAGGTGGCTTTGATCAATGGAAACTTCTTTGCGAGGAATTTTCCAAACGGAGGGATGAGAATGTACTATGTCTATTACCGCTATATTCCAGGATTTGAAAAGTGGGGATCGACGTGGGTGAAGTATGGCTTTCTCACGCAAGGTGAAGCAAGCAAATCCTTTGTGTTTGTGTGAGCAGCAGTGTAAGTGGGTGGATGGTTTGCTGAGTTACTCCATCTTTTGTAACGTCATGTTGGAGCAAATCAAACACAACAAAGCAGTTGCAGAAACCCGCCGATTGTTTAAGGAAGCCGTTGTTGGCAATGTCATTTCCCAAAGCAGAACATTTTTTGATACAAGCGTTGCAAGGAAAAACGAAACCCCGTCAGAGACTATTGTCGTTATGTACGACCGTTAAAGAGAACAACACAATAAAACGTGAACAAGTGCTCGAGGCTATCCCTGCAGGACTGTTGCACTACTGCTTTGACTTGTGGTCATAGTCATAAAACTATTTTATTCACTACCAATTATGAGCTCAGACATCAAGTTGGGATAATCCGTGGTATGATTTGAGCCCCCTGCAAATTTCGCCACGGTGTGCCTTCTAATCGTCACTCAGCAATCTCGGCCCAAATAGCTAGCAATGCGTCTGGTGCTTAACACGTCCGACAAAATGCGTTAAATATGCCCGTAAGGTAGTCTTACACTCTCATAAATATCATGGATAGTTCGTTTGCGATTTATAGAGATAATCTCGCGTATGTTTTCGACGTTTTCTGTTGCTGTGTTTATCAATGTTGGTCCAGAAGGCTCCTCATATTCGACGGACGTTCGTCCTACCTTAAAAAGCTTGTATCAGAAAAACAAAAAAATGTTCTGCTTTGATACAAGACAGAGTCGCCAAAGACATCTCAAACTAATCAGTATGGTTGTACTGCCATCTTGCTTGTTATGAAGCACCTCAACAAGTCGTTACAAAAATTAGAGTAAGTCAACAAGACCTCCACCAACGCAAACGAAGACCGTCACAATGATTCACAAATGGTATCACTTACTTTAGCGTCAAAAGGGCATTCCACATCTAGGTCGCTCCAAATACTTATTTTTTTCACAACATATGGCGTCTACCATATGTTGTAGCGACCCATGACTTAGTTACTACCATAAGCTGTACGTCCTTAGTCCAGTGGCGGCTATTAGCTAAAATTAGTGGGGGTGCTGCATCGAAATTTTTTTAGCATTGGTTTAATATTGTGTAAAAGAAAATAAACATATAAAAATAAAATTTATAGATAAACTTGATAAAATCCTAAACAGAACAAAATCAAACATTTTTTACTTACTAATAGCCTAAATTGTTACAGTTCAAGCTTGATGCATTCATTTAAAGATAAAATCCATTCTTCTTGTTTTAATTTGCGCGAAAAGATTAATTATTTTCTCTTTGATCTCTGGATGACTATTGAAGATTATTTCCTTCATTGAAAGTACTGCAAGTGTATTTAGTCTTTCAGAATTAATAGTATTCATTAGAAAAGTTTTTATTCTTTTTGGTGTTGAAAAGCAGCGTTCTGCCTCTGATGTAGTCAGAGGATTTTTCTCAGTTTCGTAATTTCACTAAGAACATCATCTAGATTATTTTTCAAGATAAAATTCAGCAGCTCAATTAATTAATTAATAAAATAACCGAAAAAATATGAATTAAATTCTACACTTTATCCCACTCAATAATATAAACACGTTTTTAAGCACGACCCACGCGGAGTAAAAAAGAAACACTACCTTCGACCAGCACACCAGGGTCGGCACTGCGTGAGCCACGGTGCTCTCTATCCCTAGCGTGCAGCTTCCTATCTCGGACATGTATGCACGTGTACAACAACCGAACACCGCGTCGCTGGAACTGTGAAGCACACAGTTCTATTCAAGGATTTTTGTATTTTTTTCATAAACTAGGGGATGGCTCGAGTGGAAATAGGGGGTGCTGCAGTTCCGCAGTGCCTATACATGAGCCGTCACTGGTCTCTGCCTAGAAAACCATCCACAAAGTAGGGGAGAATAGGTGGTCAAACACATCAAAGACAATGATAAACTTTAAGATATTTTAATAGGGAGAAAACAGATGCCCAATTTGACCCCAAACCCTTCCGATGGAGTTTACTCACATTTCACACTTTTACCTTTGCCTACTAGTGGATGATGTAAAATAGCAATTCGTTTATTTAATATTTAAGATTGGTTACTTTGGCCGTAAAATTCTTTGTCTTTCTAGTAATTTCTTTCGTCCGCTATATTCATTTTCACATCTTTCCTGTGTCCAAGGAATGGATTGACGCACTACATACATATGTTATCAGCAATTTCCTGTTTTTTATCAATATTTTTATTCACTCTTATTCCTGGAAGCTTATCATTCCCTTTTAACCAGGATATTTAGGGCTCAAAGAGGCATCGCGTTTTTTGTTTACTATTCTTGTTTTTTCTATCTTTGTGGACTTTTTTCTTATTATGTATCCATTAATTAAAAATGGCCTCTCTTACAATAAGTTTCTTTCTTTGCTTAATTAAAACAATTAGGACAATTATAGGTAGCGATAGAATTAAGTGCCCATGTTTTGGGCTAATTCACCCCTACAATCATATCAAATAGTGGTAAACAGAGTGAAAATATATGACACTTGTGCCGTAGTTATTTGGACTTGGTCAGATTGAATAATTTTTCGAAGACCAGAAGGTAAGAGGAGAAAAGAGAAGTTGCCCTCCATTCACCCCAAGGCATGAATTTCCGCGTAGAATTCGTGTATGTAAACAATATATCTTCATAATTCAAGGATATGTATCGCAGCCCTTATTCTTACCTTTGTGTCTGTCATAAGTACTTCCAAAGATGACGGAGTTAGAAGGAATCGGTGCAAGCTCAGAGCTACTTAAGAGAAGAGGGGCTGGAGCTACATTTTTTGTATTCTGAAACAAGAAATAATGCTCAAGTTCTGATCCCACTCTGGTGATGTTAGCATAAGTGAAGTTATTCGGGGTTATAAATCGACACGAAACTTAAAAGATTACACAGTAGGGGATGAGGAGGTCAGCTATGCCTAAAGTGAATCATAAGCCCGTCTTTATGACTGGATTCAAAAAGTTCATTGATAAGTTCGAGCTCTGACCGCCATCACTTCATTGCAATTATGGCTTAAATAAAGAACATTTCACTCACCCAGAAGTTTTCCACTTTAACTACTTGATTGTCGTTAAGATTTGCTGTTGCAAGTTCAGACGTGGATACATCGAGGGCGTGAAAAGTTTGATTGAGTTTTATATCCGTTCCAAAATGTTCCTTAACCTGAAACACAGCCATATCAATGACTAGCTTAACCTGTTTCTCTTTCTTTGCCTTCAAAGGGACAGAAGACTCGTATTTCGGAGGGAAGATATCTTCCTGCATTAAAGAGAGAATGCTGCCTGAGTGTATATGTAATAACTGGGCTGTCATATACAGACACAACCCTCCTATCTCCGTTACGTTACGCTATAGGAAGAAAAGGTCAAATTGTCGTGCTACTAGATTGAAGCTAAATCTGACTTAGCGTGAATAAATCCAATCACGATTAGAGGAAAAACAACTTCTCAACCTCATTTCAACACACAACTTGTGCTTCACGCCAATCTTCCCAAAGTCTGGACGATCGACAAGCGATACAATGTGGAAGAATTTCACTTTGTTAATATTTGACCGCTTCTGTAGTCATCAACCTTGGTGAATTTTCGCTCTATCATCATCATCTATGATCTATCCCTCATCATATATAATTTATGACTTCACTTTATTGATCTCCTGAAGGCAACATTGTCTTTATAATCAAACGATAATATTCTCCGATTTTTTATGCCGTAAGAATGAACATCCATTGCGGCCAGTTTCAACTAAATGAATAACGTGCGAATAGAAACCAATTATATAATGAACAATTTCAGTTCTTCCTCTTTATTACGAAACAGTTGTTCTTCTCTACTCCATTAGCATCAATGTTATCTCATTCCTCACAATCTAACTGTGTTTTTGACCATTCTAACGTTTGTATGATCAATTAATCTAGTATTGGGTTATTCTTTTCGTCAAATGATTTCTGCCATTCATCATCATTCGCTCACTTACTAAGTATGGTAGTAAGTGAGGTCAAAGCTGCTGATATCTATCTACCTCATACCATACCCTATATGATACCCTCTTAGGACAAATTAACACTTTATCGCGATGGTCTCATATGAGTTGTAGCATCTCTTCCACTCAAGGTTCATCCTTGGTTGGAAAGCACCATCACTCCACCTCACAAATCTCTTCAATGAGCATCTACCATGCACAATATCATTCACTTACTCAATCCCAAATCTCTCAAACATTCCTTCACATAGCCAACCCACTTATTACGCTATCTTCAAACCATCTGCACAACTTCGCAAAAGGGTACTCCGTGTAGACCAGGGGTCGGCAACCTTTTTAAGTGGGTGTGCCAAAATTGGCCAAATCTTTGCCCCCAAATTTTCTCACGTGCCAATACTTGACTAAAACACAATGAAAGGATATAAAATTAAAGATGTTCTTTTTATTCATTCGCAACCCTTTATGATGCATAAAAATTACAAGGAAAAGATAGTCATTTTACCTAAAAATATACATATTACCATATTATATTAAACATAATTGAATATTTAGCATTTCAAGCAGAAAACAACAAATCCAAACTAGAGAAAGAAAAATTGTGGACCTTTTCATTTATTTACCATCAATGAGACTTCTGCTGCTGCCTCACTGATAACATAATTTATAACAGGTTGTACACAATGCGGTTGCTATATAAAATAAATTGGAGATACATTTATTTAGTTTTCTTAAGTTAAGCATTTGGCTTCGCGTGCCGGTATAAGTCGTTGGCGTGCCACGTTTGGCACGCGTGCCAAAGGTTGCCCAGGTCTTTGTGCCCGTGGTTGCCTCAGAACAGATTGAGACTAGCCGGAGTATATTTCTTCTACACTTCTTCACTTTACCCATTTCACCACCTTAATTGGAAGTCCCTTCTCATCTATTTTTTGGAGGAGGGAGGGGGTAGCAAACAACTACTTTTGAAGGTTAGTCACCAACCAACTTTCCTCTATTCATTCCTAGTCGGGAAGGGAAGGAGGGATTACGCCCTTTCTCCGCCTTCGGTTTTGGGTGATGATTTTTAAAAGGACTGCACTTTCCCCACCATTTTCATCTTATACTACTTAAATCTATTTATCTCACTCTCAGGTCTCGGTGGGAAGGGTGGTCGTCTCCAAAGGTGTCCAGCCGATTAGACAGGTACTCTGTACATGGGTATCATGCCAGTGTTTGAAGCCAATGTGGCTCTTGCTGGCACTGCATCTGTCTTCAGGACCAAGCTGGTTGCAATACCGGGTATTTCAAAAACCTGTTACACTCCTTACGACGCTCTCACAAAAGGATATAATGATAATTTTGATGCAGGTAGACAAGTTTTAATTGTTTTAACATATAAATGTGTTTAAATTGTAATATTAATCAATGTCGCTACCCACCGCGGCAAGCACGCGCTCCAGACAGACCTGAATGCCACGCAATTGTTAGGGACGAAGTCCTTCCTTATGCTGGTACACATTCGTTTGACGGAAGACTTCTGCTCGTCAACTTTGCTGTAGAGAACCTTGCAGGGCTTGCACTCGTCATGCAGCCACAGGCTGTGGTCGAGGGGATTGAGGTCGGGCGACTGCGGCGGCCAAAATTCCTTTAACCAGAAGTTTATGTTTGACCCCAACCACTCCTGCACGGTCTTGACCGTGTAAGCCGGGGCATCGTCCTACTGAAAGGCATAGTCCGCCTTTTTTGCGATCTTTCTCACCAAGGGCAGGGCTTTCATGGCCAATATGTCCCTGCATTAGGATACGGTGGGCCTGTAACCGGTCGCGAACCACACCGGCAACATCTTCTCGCCATTCCAAACCACGAGCATCATCACGGAAGTTAGGTGCTTGGTTGTGGACACGTAGCAGACCTCGGAGACGTCCTAACCGAAGCTTATCACGAGGTCCTTCTGCTTTTAAAGAACTCGATTGCCATGACTCGTTAAGTCATTGAAAAGGTGACGACAGCACTCCGACGTTGTTCTTGCATACGGTCGGTGAGGAGAGGCATTTCCACGCAGTTCACGCTCTTGCCGCCTTCCCCCAAGACGCCCCTGGGCACTGTTGGCAGTCTTTTTCAGCTTCAGAGCTCTTTCGAAGGCCTTTCTTATAGCCAAACCTTTGACAACGTGAGGTATATCTTAACTAGATAGATCTTTGAGGGTTTTTCTGTTCTTGAGCCTCTCCACGAGTATGTGGACGGTCATTCGGCTAACGTTGAGCCTCTTAGCGATTTCGGACTTATGGCCCGCGCGCAGAAGAGCAAAGATCTCGAGTCTTTTCCCTTTACACCTCGACACACCTACCCATAATAGAAAAGACGTTTTAATGACACATGCTGGAAAAGTAGAACTTTAAGTTTGCTTGACGGAACTCTTTCTATCACACACGTAAACCTCTCGTAAGAAAAAAATGTAACACGACTTTTTCGAAAACCAGTATACCACTTAATATTGGAAATTATGCACCCTGTCTTATTCGGAGACTGTTTTGCAATTCATAGCAACTCACAGAGCGCATTTAGTGCCATGAGGTTTAGGAATTTACACATCTCCTGTGTCGCACTTTCCGTGTAGCCATGGATAGTGCGACTCGAGAATATATCTAGATTGTTTTCTGCTAAGATTCATTAGAATCTAAGGAATCACATTCACATATGCACAGCGATCTAATTTCCTTAAGACGTCATTTAGAGCGCAAGATGAAATACTTTGAACAGCTTCCCAGAGTCTCTTCGTTTAAAAGAATCTCGTGTATCTCCAGCTATCGCGCAAACAGGTTGGTTCAAATATTTAACTGTGTAATACTAATGTAGTATACTGTTTCTGCCAAATGTAAGTATTAACTTAATTTTCTTTTATCTTTCTAATTCCCCATTTGTAATAAACATATCCGTGATTCTATGTTAACACATTATATACTATACTTAATTATTTTACATTTTATCCTATCCTATTTTAGTTACATTAAAATTATTATCTTCATTCATTGTCACCTTTATAATTTCGCGTAACTACGCATTATCCAATATTTTATCTCTCCAAATCTATGTATCTTAGCTTCAAATTCTCTGGAAGAGAATTGCAATCATTTATGCATCTCAAACTAAAGGACCTGCGGCGACACTCCAATGTGCTCAGAACATGAGTAAGGGGAGATAAGGGAGAGAATGATGATGTAATTTACTTAGATTTTAGCAAAGCTTTTGATAAGGTTCCACAGAGGAGACAGTTCACAAATTAAAAATGCATGGGATATGTGGTAGATTTTTGAAATGGATAGCTGAATCACTCCACTGAAAGACAGGAAACAGAAAGTTGTGCTGAATGGAGTGAGGTCACATTGGAGGGACGTTATCAGTGGCGTACCTCAGGGATTCGTTCTAGGCCCTTTATTATTCATAGTTTAGATAAATGATCTTGTGGAGGCTGTAGATAGCAGTATCAGTTTTTGTCTGATAAAAGAAGTTGAGGGTAGCTTAAAGTGCGGAGTGACTTAAATTAGTTATTAGCTTGGGCTGAGAAGTGGCAGATGACTTTTAACCGTAAAAAAATGCAAAGTTCTTAACATGCGAAGGGAGAATAGGGAATTTAGCTATGAAATGGATGGGCATTAGCTGAATTCCATTGAGGATGAGAAGGACTTAGGCATAGTAGTAGATAGGTCACTGAAGATTTCAAAGCAGTGTATTGAGGCAAAAAATAGAGCAAATAGGATGCTAGGATACATTAAGAGGAATGTTAACTACAAGCGTAAAGAGGTTATCTTTAAACTCTACAACTTGAATGTTAGGCCACATTTAGAGTACTGTATACCAGCATGGTCACCACATTTTAGACATGACATCAACCTGCTAGAGTCAGTACAAAGGAGGGCAACAAAAATAATACCTTCCTTGAAGCACCTAGAATATTAAGATAGAGTGAGGGTATTAAATATGTTCTCATTTGAAAGAAGATGTGTAAGGAAAAATATGATTGAGGTTTTTAAAATCTCTTCTGGGATGGATAAGTTGGATTTTAGTAAGTTATTTGTGTTGGAAAGTAGTAATAGGACTGAGGGTCACCACTTAAAAAATAAAAAAACGGAGGTGCAGATTATAAAATATTTTTCACCAATAGAGTGTTAGATTACTGGAATAGTTTGCCATCTGACACAGTAGACAGTCCAAACTTTAATGTTTTCAAACGCAGATTAGATGATTATATGGAAAGGGGGGGGGGAGAGTTCTGGGCTAATTCTTGTGGATGCAGTTTTTTATTATTGTATATTGTGATTGATTTGGATTTTGATGAGTCTTGATGATGATGCCTTTGTTTTTGATACATTCATGTGGATGGTTCTAATTGTATATTGTAGATGCTTGATCGGACACAATCCTATAGATTGTTTAAATTGTATATTGTAGATGTATGATCTGACACAATCCTATAGATTGTTTAAATTGTATATTGTAGATAGATGATCTGATACAATCTTATGGATGCATTTTGTGTGTGTGTTTTGAGAAATGCGGATGACCTTTGATAGGCCCTTGTGGCTTTTGTCATCCATGAAATTATTTTATGTTATGTTATTTTTTATACATAATCTTGTCATCAGAGGCGATAATTAAATTTAAATATATATGGTGCGTACGTGTGTTTCCTTAAATAAAGTATCTTCCTTCATTCCCTATATTATTACAATAATGACAAGAAGGTATTGTGATATCTAAATTATATTATTTCAATAACGAGACTATTAAAAATGCAGGCCTTCCTCTTAAATTGTCAATTTTCACTGCTCTCCTTCTCGATATTTCCTTGTGCTTCCATGTCATACTCTCACTTACCAACAGTGGCACCAACATACTATTGTGTATCTTCATGGCACCTACCAATCTCAAAAGGCAAGCATTCACCTACTTTTTGTTCACCTCTGAGACATTCTTACCATTCACACATTTGTGGTTGCAATCAACTTCATCTTTACCAATATAATTCACGATAAATCTTATATCTTCGACAATCAAAATTCATTCCATCTTTACACTCAAACCATATCAACCTACTCTTTTCTGCATTTAGTTTTAGCCCCCTCTTTACATATACCCTGCCAAACGCTTCGATCATCATTTATGCATCTCTCTAACTCTCAGGTCATCACCATATATCAACATAGATCACATCCCTCGTCATTCCTCATCAATTTCACACCCATTTCCTGCATCCCCTTTCTTATTTCTCTCAGTACTCCATCTATAAGAAATTAAACAGCCATAGCAACCTCACACAGCCTTGCTTTAGCTCTCCCTTTCCTTAACTCACTATTCCAGGCCATCTTTCTCTTAAACGCACGTCTAATTCCCACCCTTTGGAAGTCTACCAGCTACTCCATACATTCTTAGAAGCTGCGATTGTTATTCAATCATCTGTATTGCCACACAAAGTGAGTAAACTCACTTTACTCATCCCATTATATCTATCCCTCAATTTCCCTTCTTACACGCCCAATCAGAATTTTTCAGGCACTTTTCCACTTTCAAATCTCTTAGAACACAACCACAGGTGCCATTCCTTAAGCATCTCGGTCACTGTTTCATCTACTCCAGCTGCCTTCACATTTTTTTAGACCTTTCACAGTTACACCTTTGAAGCCAGTATAATCTGCATTCCCTTCATCTTCCATAGCCACATTAAGCAAGTGAACAAATTACTATCGCAATCTACTCTTGATCTCGTTGCTCATAGGTACCCTGTCATTCTTATCCTTGATGTTGTTGTTTATCTCTTCCCGGGACCATATGACTTTTCTGCTCCCTCTGACTGCTTGGGGGGGATTAAGGGAGAGAGCCTTTGAGCCTACATTCTGCGCTGTAGACCCCAGCAACGTTACCTCAATTAAGTGGTGTTGCGCCTTCTGCGAGGCTGTCCTGAGGGACCATGTTAGAGTGGAGGGGGGCTGTTGCATGCTGCTGGAATTTTATAACATCCCCCCTCCGTCCTAGGGGTTCATGCAAAGGCTAGGAAGTTGGAGTTCTATTGCAACTTTACCTCACATTGAATACATCCAAGTGGGGTGGTCCCACTCAAGGATTGCATTCAGGTTGGGTGGTGGTGTCATATCCACTTGGGAATATCAGACCACTCTTCAATTCTTTTACTCTTGCCCTACAGGGTGGCTAGAAGTTTAAAAACACACAACATTACCTTCTGGGAATCTTATCCTTGATGGCCACATAACTATTCTTTGCTTTCACGGTTTCGTACCATCCGAATCTTCGTCCATCGTCTGTACAAATGCTTCCTTTGCTGTTTTCTTACTCTGGTCAATCACTCGTTTCACTTTTCATTACTCCAAATAAAAACATTTTGGAACGACCTTTTTCCCCTAAAATGTTCCTTATTTTCCCACACAAAGCTAATTTTCTTTTAATCATTTTGTTTCTGACGAGGGAGAATGTGAGACAAATCTAATAGTTTAAATTACTCACACGGCGGATCCTACCTTTAACTTTATGAGTCGGATCCTTTCCTTCCGTAGCTCCAATGCTTTTAGCTTCACTCTTTCGTTTATTTCATTGAGATCCTTCATAATTGTGGAATTAATTACCTGCATAGGAAACAATATATAGTGAAAGACAGTAATAGTAATAAAGTTGCTAAGAAATATTAATATCAGTTATTTTCCGGT
Source organism: Ceratothoa steindachneri (assembly GCA_963969495.1). Classification (NCBI taxonomy): domain Eukaryota; kingdom Metazoa; phylum Arthropoda; class Malacostraca; order Isopoda; family Cymothoidae; genus Ceratothoa; species Ceratothoa steindachneri. Next base: position 102,854,614 of record OZ018322.1, on the reverse strand, counting down.
AGTTCCAAGATACACTTTTCCTAAGGTGTAGTTGTGTAGTTTCTGGCTTCTGTGTTCTTTCTTACATACACGTTCCATAAAGCTTTGGAATAGGCCCGACCATGCCGTGAGGAGATTTTTGGAGTCGGTGATAACACTTGTAGGCTTTAGAATTCCAAGTGTTTTTGTGACATCCCCTTCCCTGATTTCATCGAACCAAAGGTGCTCAGCTAAGTACCTCGATTTTTAAGAGAAAATTTCCTATTTTTTCTGAAAGAGTAGTTTCTGTAACTATTACCTGCTTCTGAAAGTACTGAAGTGCCTGACCTGTCTACTGGAGGTCTATTACTCTTTTAATTTTCTTGAGAAGAATAAAACGGGATTTTATCCTCACCTAAGGAGGATAAAAACAAGAGAAAGGTCGAAATGTAAAAGGAAACTAGCAAAACTAATAAACATGAATTAAAAAACAAAATGGATATCAATCATTACCCTGTCCATAACAAATTACTATTATAGTCATTAAAAAAACGTTAAAAAGAGTAAATATGTTTGGGAGTCAAACGCGATTTGAATACTTTTCATTTCTTATTAATGACTTTTCCGGACAAAACTTAAAATGTTAAAGTTTTATATAAAATCCTACATAGTTTAATGGCTATTAAATAGGCAAAAAGAACTAACTCACCGAGTCAAACCACTGCAGAAGGGCATTGGCTCGTTTGTAAGTAGTTTTGTAGCAAGAGATGGCGTGCTCGGAACGCTCCTCGCTCTGTATATCAGTGAAGATATAGGTCGCTGCCTATAAAAACATTAAAATTAGACAGTTATTCTTAACAGTATTGACTTAACGACTTGTTATACTTGGTTGCATAAAATGTTTTGTTCGATTAATAACATTTGGATCATTTTAACATTCACCCCGAGATGAGAAGATGTTAAAATGGCTAGTTTAGTAAAAATGGGGAAAGGAAGTGGTAGTAGTTGGTTTGATATTTTTGTTTAGAGTAGATGTTAACTCTAAATAAATTGGGTAGATTTTTCGCGGGTGATAATTTTGCTTTTAATTTAAAGTAAAATTGCTGCTGAGGTTGTTTTTGTTGGCTTGGAGGAGGGGGCTTCCCCCCCTCCTCCAAGCCAAAAAAAACAACCTCAATTGCCCAAACTTTGCGGGACGGATGTTAAAATGGCTGCATTAGGAAGCAGCTTGTTGAATGGCTACATTATGAGGGGGTGTTAAAATGGCTACATTATAGTGAAGATGTTCAATTGCCAAATATTTGGGGTTAGGTGATATTACAATGACTACATTAGGGGGATGCTAAAGTGATCCTAATCTTTATTCAAGAAAACCAAACATAAATAATCTTCAGTAGAAGAAATTACATAAATTCAGTGCCTTACCCGTATGGTCACCAGGAATCTTGGGACTCGAGGAAGGCACGATTATTACCGGTTCTTCTTGAAGTGTTCGGTCTCAAAATTTATTCAAAGACGAGCCGGGGCAAGGGATAAAACGATCCACGTTTAAATAACTTTATTATAAGGATAATTTCCTCTTTCCCTAAATCACTGATGATAATTGACTTTCACTGTCGATTTAATTGAGCCAATTAATTTGAAACAAACGCGGGTGGCAAAGTTTGAAGAGTTGATCGAGGGTGATTACATCTTGAAGCGAATTAGAGGTTTCTCCTTGTCCGATGCAAGGGAAATTCACGGAGATTAACAACAGCGGTAGCAAACCCACGAGTGGGAAGAAAGACTCGGCTAAGATCTAGAGCATTTACTCTCAAACTGGGATCCGGGTCCCCTATGGGACCGCGAAGGGTTCACTTAGTCGAAATTAAGGGCTATTTGCGATTGTTGTCAAGTCCATTTTTGTATTTGCATTTTTTTTTTAAATTTCTGTGCCTGAATTCATTAAACTAGGGAATTAGAGAACACAGCATAGGTAGACTTTTATTTCTAAGTGTGAGAGGTGTAACACGCTAAATGTGGTTATCAGCTAATTATTTGGCCAAATAATTTTGCTTACGTCTGGCATAATGGTTTACGTCATAATAGTAGCGTTGTGGTTGGAAAGAGGGTGTTCCACAGTTTGCGTGATTGTATTTGAATTGCTTTGATTGGAGGTGTGGCGGATTGAGTGATTATATTTGAGTTGCTTTGATTAGAGGAGTAACAGTAACTAAGTGATGCTGGTATACTTCAAAGTATGGCCAACATCATAAGATTAAATGGTGTAGGATAAAGTGAATGATAGGATTGCTGTCTCACTTGTTTACAACTCGTTGAAAAAGGTTTGCATTTTATCCCTGCCATTCAAGTCGACCCCTAATTTTGGAAAGACTTTTTTAGGCTTGAAGAGTCGACTTGTAAGCCGCAATTTACAGTAATTAAGATAATTGAACATCCAAAGTTTGGATGTGCGATTATCTTAATTATAAGCCTATTTAATCTAGTTTTTAATTTTTGACATAAAAATTATTAATTCGTTTTTCTAATTAAAAGTTTTGTATTGCCCTTTTTCACATTTACATATAATGGCTCCAAAAAAGATCAGATATGATGATTCATATTTGAAATTAACTTTTACTGTAATAAAGTCTAGTGGGAAGAGAAACCACAGTGTGTTTTGTGTTCTGAGGTGTTGGCATCCACTTCTCTATGGCTCAGAAAGTTAAAGAGATACTTGGAGACGAAGCATCCCACTTCAATAAACGAAGATGTAGACTTCTTTAAACGTAAAGCCGAACAATTGCACAAATCCAGGCTTGATGACACAGGAATGTTATCGCAGAACATTTAGGTTGGTCTGAAAGCCTCCTATGAGGTTTCCAACAAAATAGCTATTGTCAAAACAAACCCACAACATCGGAGAACAGTTAATATTACCTTGCTGCAAAGATATCATATAGAATCTGCTGGGAAGTTCTGAACTAGAAAAGCTAAAGCATGTGTCCCTGTCAAATGATACTGTTAGGAAGTTAATAGCGGAAATGTATGAAAACATATTGTCATAGGTGGTCTCAAAGATTCATAATTCGACTTTCAACTTTTTTGCGATCCAGCTAGGATGAAACAACAGATGTTGCCAACTTAGCCCAACTTTGTGTCTGTGTACGATATGTATATGACAAGCACCTAGAAGACGAATTTTTGTTTTGCCAAACTCTCAGCACCAGAACAACTGCAATGTAAATATATGACAAAATGGACAGATTTCTTGAGGAACATGGTATCAAATGGGAACATGCCATTGGCGTGTGCACTGACGGCGCTCCAGCAATGCTTGGTTGCCGTTCTGATTTTCAAACTTTGGTTAGGCAAATATTCCCAGATATTATTGGTACACACTGCACTATTCATCGCCAAGCCTTAATAATGAAAATCGTGCTTGATGAGTTGAACAATGTTCTCGGTGAAGTGTTTAGAGCAGTTAACTTCATTAAAGCGAATGCACTCAACTCTCGTTTTTTTCTGAGTTATGCAAAGAAAGTGATTTTAAATTTGAAACATTCTTGTTGCACTCACACGTTAGGTGACTTTCCAAAGAGAAAGTTTTGAAGAGAGTTTTCATAATACATGAAGCTAAACCAGATATGCACGCAAAATGCTCTGATGTCCTCTGTCATTTTTGGTGGACATATTCGAATTCGGGAATTCCATCAATTTGGCGCTACAAGGAAAAGAGATCGCAGTGCTCCATTGTCATGGAAAATTGACAGCTTTCAAAATGAAGCTCGAACTATGGCATTCAAAGTTAGAGAAGAAAAACTTTGCCCCATTTCCCCAGCTAAATACATATATTGATAAAAATGAGCTTAATGTCGATGACCATATACTTGGGGTGATGAAACAAGTATCAATTCTTAGTGAAAGAAATTCTCATTATTTTCCTGACCTACAAGAACTTGAAAAATACTATCGATTTATAAACTACTCATTTGTACTCTCCATTAATGAGCTGCCTTCGGAGGACAATTTAATTCAAGAACTGTTTATTGATTTGATTAATGATGGGGGAGCAAAATATATTTTCCGTGAAATGTGCTGTAGTGATTTTTGGATTGAAATGGCACAGTCCTGTCCCGATGGTGCAAAGATGGCTATAAAAGTGCTGATTCCATTTGCAACCACCGATAAGTGTGAGACAGCATTTTCCACACTACTTGCCATTCAAACAAAATCCCGAAACAGATTAGAAGCGAAAAAAAGGTGAAAATTACACTGGCCAAAACAAAGCCAAACCTAGAAGAACTGGTTCAAGCAAAGCAAATGCACCCATCCCATTAAATGTACATTTGATGATTATGATTGCCATTTTCTCAATAAATAATTGATTGCAATTTTTTTTCAGTAGATTAAGGTTGCCATTTTTGAATATATAATTGTTTGCCATAATATTTTTGTTTCAGTAGCCTATATGTTAATTATAGTTAATTCAAAAGGGTCTACGAGCCATCTAAAAAATTGTAAAGAGACCACCACGCAAATAATCTTAAAATAGCTTGAGAACCACTGATCTAGTCTCTAATCTCTTGAGTTAAACTTTAGATCCAGTTATATAAAAAAGTATAAAATGGACTGGTTACCTTCTGCTGTATTGTGAGTTGATAGATATTGCTTAGGAAAATTGGAAAACGTTAACACAATGAGGAGTTGAGTTTTTGTTATTTCACGGGGTGAATAAAGGAGAGAGAGATTTACGTCAGAAGCTAGAATTCCTAAAAATTTCCGGACGGTTTGATATGTGATTTCTATGTTTATGTGGAATGTGAACAATCAAGTAATGACCCGAGCATCGCTTAGCGATGTTTGCTTGATTTGTATGTTTGGTCTTTTGCAACAGTGGAAGGAAGATTTATTGGAGTGAAAATACCGATAATCGAATTTTCGTTGACAAAGAGACCTCATACCGGTTTTTGCAAAGGTTCTGTTAAACTCGGGTTTTTTTTAAAACTTTCGAGGGGTTTACGTATGTGACAGAAAAGGTTGCATCAAACAAACATAAAGTTCTACTTTTCGAGCACTTGTCATTAAAACTTCTTTTCCATTGTGTGTTGAAATGGAAGTGAAAGGAATCGAGATCTCTGCTCCCCTGCGCGCGGGCCACAACAAGTCTGACATCTCCAAGAGGAGCACCGTCAGGCCGGATAACCGTCCACCGAGTCGCGGAGAGGCTCAAGAACGGAGAAGACCTCAAAGATCGACCTCGTTCGAGCAAATTTCAAACTGTCAATCGTTTGGAAGTCCTTCGAAAGTGCTCTGAAGCTCAAAATGATGCGCTCGCGAAGAAAAGAACATTTTGGTGGCTCACCTCGGCTGATTACAGGGACATCTTGGCCATCTGAGTCCTGTCCTGGGTTAAGAAAATAATTAAGAAGGCGGACTACGACTTTCAGCAGGACAGTTCCCCGACCCAATCGGCCAAAACCGTGTCGAACATGAACTTCTGATTGAAGGAATTTTGCACTCCATAGTCGCCTGACCTCAATTCTCTACTACCGCGTGTGGGTGCATGTCGAGGGCAAACCTGCAAAATCCGCCACAGCAACGTCGACAAGCTGAAGTCCTCCGTCAACCGCGTGTAGGGCGGTATGAGGAACGACTTCGTCCGCAACGTGTGCGCGACCTTTCAGGTCTCGCCGCCGAGGGTGGCCACATTGATTAATATTGCAATTTAAACATATTTATTTGTTAAAACAATAAAATGTACCTAACTGTATAAAAACTATTATTGTGTCCTTTGTTGAGAGCGTCGTAACGAGTGTAGCAGGACTTTGGTAATACCCGGTAATTACAGGAATATCTGCGTATATTCAACGGACAAAACTTTGTATAATTCATGCATTTTACAGCCGCTGACAACAGTTTTAGGACACCTCAGAAATTTTAGGAAATTAGATAAATGAAGGGTCGTCAAATTTTTATTTGCGTATCAATATGAATATAACAGTGGAATAAGGAGGAATAAATAATAATAACTTATACATGCCCAAAACATAAACCAGAATTAAAAAAATACCATAGGTGGGCATTATCGCGATAACGATATCGGGTTATCGGTTATCCCATATTTTTCCCCCGCGTTATCGATTCCTCGGCATCGCCGATATTTTCGGTTCCAAACTAGCGATAATCGATAATTTCAGCTTTTGGTTCCAGTTTAGCACAGGGGCGAGCCGCGCGTGCCTTGGAGGCAGAAATAGGTAGGTCCGAGCTGGGGAGGAGAGAGGATCTTCAAAACCTATGAGGAGATGAAAGAGGGCCTCACTAGGTAAGAAACTAAGAAGCAGTATTCAAATATTCTTACTATTTTATTATAAAATAACGCTATATATATATTCAATAATCAATATTGAATTTATTGATTTATCGGTTATCGCCTTATCAGGCGATAAATTTATCGCCACTTATCGATTATCGGTTATCGCCGATAAAGTTATCCTTATCGATTTATCGGTTATCGTAATACATTTTTTCGTTATCGCGCCCACCTATGCAAAATACATAATTTGCTAAAACATGTAACGTTAGCAACATATTCCAGATAAGCAGATAAAGCTCTGTCAAAATTACAGCAACACTAAACTGATACAAGAAGCTCCGAGGCGTATGGATAGTCCCTACGCAGTGATGAGAGCATTTATTCTCCGAGGCAGGCTCTTCACCAGGGTGCGACACCTGAGGGGTGTGATGCTGGCCCACTCCTCGGTGATGACTGCCTTCACTTGCTCATTGGAGGCTGGCTAACGGCGTCTTATGGCCTCTTTCAGGTCCTGCCAGAGGTTTTCCAGTGCATTCATATTCGGAAACTGAGGTGGCAATTCCATATCCGAGATATTGTTGTCGTGGAACTAATGTACGATTATGTTGGAAGCAGAGTTGTGGCATGTGGAATTGTCCTGCTGGAAAATCACATTCCGAGCATTTTTGGAAAGGTCTCAGGCTGAGAGCAGCATGTAATCTCTCAGGACAGCTTGGCACTTCTATGAATTCATGGTGCCATCACAAACGGTATAAAGACCCACCCCGAACTTGATATGCAACCCCATATTATTACAGAGCGGCCACATGCCGCACTGTTGGCACTATGCACTCTAGATTCCACTGTTTTCCTGGACTCATGCGAACTCGAACGTTGCCTAGGGTGGGGATCAACTGGAATGTGGACTCGTCAGACCATAAAACGCGTCCCCACTGACACATAGTCCAGTTGCGGTCAGCACGTGCCCTAGCCAGTCGACGTCGCTTGTGCTGAAGGTTAATCAGCGGTTTCTGGCAAGCTTTGCATCACTTCAGGCCTTGGGAAAGCAGTCTGCGACGGAATATCCTGAAGGATGCACTAACCTGCCCACCCTATGTCCATTCATGTTGCAGCTGGATTGCGGTTTTCTTATGATCCCAAAAGTGCAAACGACGCAGAGACCTGTCGTCAAGTTTCTTACTGACCCTGGGTCGTACATAACGAGGTTGGTTTAAATTTTCCCATGTTCTCGGCTCCCCTTATAGCAATGCCCTCTGGGCATTCCTATAATAAAAACCTCCTGGGAAACTTATATATATATATATATATATATATATATATATATATATATATATATATATATATGATGAAACTTAATGCAATATCGCAAGAAAAGATGAGGAATTAAACCACATTCTCCGAAGACAATTTAATTCAGAACAGTTTCGGTGTATCTCACACCCTTTTTCAACTGACACTGGATAGAACATATAAGAAAAGTGCATACAAACATAATAACACAGGGTCAGGTCGTGAAAGATCCCCTCTTTTCCCCCCAATCCCCTACTTGTGGCTAATTTGGCGGGGGGGGGGTTAGGCCTAAACATATTGAAGGGCTGACATTTAACTATTTTGTTTATTTGCTTTCTTATTACAGGATTAAAAGAAAATTGACCCTCAGATAGATTTAAATTAGGAACTGACGATATCAAGCTCGATTCTAAGATTCTTCTCTTAACATAGTTAGCCGATTTAAATACCATTTTACTTCCATTGAAATCGATCGAATGATTCAAGTCTCTAACATGGCAGAATATTCCACTGCTTTCGCTGCCCACTCTAATATCTCTTTTGGGTTCATACAATCTTTTGTCTAGATTTCTCCCCGTTTCACCTATATAAACTTTATGGCAATCGTTGCATGGTATTGCATATACTCCTATGTTATGATGTTCTTTGGGTTTCCTGGCAATCATCAATTGGTTTAAGGAGTTGTTATATTTAAAGGCTAGATTAATACCCGCTTTTCCAAATGTGTCCTTTAAACTATTTAATTTATTATTAAATGGCAATGTTATATATTTGTTGAAGTCATTAGTGCGGGAAGGCTTATTACCATAGAATGTTTTCCTAGCTGCAAAATGGGCAGACGATATGAACCAATCGGGGTAATACAAATTAGAAAAAATGGTCCTGATAATGACAATTTCTTCATCTAAATAGGAAGGATGACATATTTTGTATGCTCTAAGGAAAAGGTTAGAAATTACCGATTTTTTAACCGTATTATCGTGAAACGAAAAATAATGTATATAGGCATTCGAGTGGGTTGGTTTCCTATACACGTCAAGTTTTAATTCATGGTGATCTTTATTATGAGGGCATCTAAAAAGGGTAATCTATTATCATATTCCCATTCATATTTAAATTTGATGGAGACATGCAAATTATTCAAATTATTAAAAAAGGTATCAGAATCATGGCCATTAGGACATACAGAAAATACATCGTCAATGTACCTTAACCATATAAAGTTAGGGGGAGAAATTGTGGGAAGGATTCAGTCTCAAAATATTCCATGAAGAGACATGCCAATATCGGAGATAAACTATTTCCCATGCTATGGCCAAATATTTGTCTATAATATATTTACACTTTCTCGATATAATTTTATTATTCCTCAGATGCAGACAGCTATATCGCCTTAATTCCATTTCCAGACGAGAAATGTTCGTTTTTATTACACTGTCGCCAAAGTTTACTTCTATCTGAATTTTCGGCTTCCCGCTGACTTCCTTGACCGGTTTACAAATATATATGTATATATATATTTATATATATATGTATAAATATATATGTATATCCGCGAGGCCATTTGTTACAATTCTTCCTATTCCTGCGAGACACTTTGCGGTTGCAATTTTAGTGCCATTGCCATGCTCTCCACAGGCTCTCCCCATCCACTCACTTCGGCGGGTACTAAAAAGCTGCAAAGATACCTGATGCGATGAGAAAATGGACCAACAACAATAATAATAATGATATCCTATCTATATGCATTTTATTGTTCACTAAAAATCATTCGGTCAATTCTAGCCATGAATTGATCAACGCTAGAGCTATCAACTGCATTTAAATGTAGTTCGATTCATATATCGCATATTCTATATGTGAAATACTTGCCAACAAATTAGTCCTGAACTGTGGGGGTTCAAGCTTATAAACGTGGTTCCTAGTCTTATTGAGGCAATAGGTAAATAACATATGGTGATCAATATGCTCAAAGCCTCGAAGAACTTTGAACACCTGTATCTGTTAACCAGACACTATCCACTCTCCAGGTCTATAGCGAGAAGAGACCAATCTTTATCAGTTGTGTGTGATAGTCTGTATGCCTAATTCACGTAATCTGTCTCATTCCCAAGGATTGCACGCTTTCCAACCGGTCGATATCTTTTGTTGAAGGCTGGGGACCAAAGCTGAACCAGATAGCACAATTTCCTTGTTTCGAAGTCTGAACTGGCTCTTAATTTAACAAATGTCGCTGGGCCTTGTTGTCTTCCTCATCATACTTTCTGGAGAAATTTAAGTCGCTGCTAATCAACACCAATAAGTCTTTCTCCGTGTCGCTGAACTCGAGAACCTGTCCTTATAGAGAATAATTTGATGTAGATTTCGCATATCCGATGTGCATTACCATAGACTTGTCCAAGTCAAAAGGCATCTGCTGTGTCCGATCACTCCCATATCCGGCACAGGTCAGCCCTCAATTTCTAAACACTTTCGGCTGACGTTACACTCTCACCCGATTTTGTATCGTCTTCAAATTTACCTATTTGACTAAATAATCCATTGTTTATATCGATGATTTATATGAAGAATAATAAAGGGCTTAACACCGACCCTTGATAAACACAATCTATCTCCGACGATCAGCGAGAGGCCTGGCAGTAATCCCAATACTCTACCGTCTCCCAGACAACCAATTCTTAATCCAATCCCAAATCTTTTTACTAATACCCAGCGTTTTCATATTAGTTAAAATACTTCTGTGATGTACTTTATTGAAATCCTTTTAGAAATCCTGATAAAATACGTCCATTGCCCCACTACAGTCCTATTATTCCATCATGTGAAAAAACTCCAATAATTTAGTTAAGTACGAGCGTTTCCTACGCAGCCTATGCTGGAAAGCCTTGATTAGATTGTGTGAATCTAAATGTTCCGTGATCTTACCTCCAATTAGTCTCTCTTATTAACACCTTTCCCATTACTGAAGTCACGGGTGTCAGACAGTAGGTACCTGCACCGCTTCGTCATTTTTATTATAGAATAGAGTAACATCAGCCATTCACCAATCCATCAAAACCTCTCCATCGTGTAGGGACACATTCAAGATCACGGATAAGTGGCACGCCATTGCTTCTTTGGGTTCTCGTGTGATTTTTGGCGAAATAGGGTCAGGACCAGACGATTTTTCTAGACTTAACTACCCCAGCTTTCCTGCTACCTCAACCAAGCCCGCCCTAATGTCCTCTATGTAGTCTCTTCACCTCGTTGGCAAATTTCACGCTCGTTATAGGTATCTTGCCCTCACCTTCTCTCGTAGAAACCGAGGAAAATTATTTTTTAACAATGTTGTCAATGTCATTACCATGTCATTTAATGGACCTACACTCAATTGAACTTGTTTTCGGCTGTTCACGCGCAAGTAGAAATTTGCAAAGAGACGTAGCATTAACCTCTTCATCTAGCTTGGCCTTGTTAATCAGTTCTTTTATTTTGAGTCTTCCTTAACATACTTGTCTAGGTCTTGTCTGTTGTGACTTACTTTTCACTTCTTATATGCCTTCTTCCTATTCCAGATGGCGATCGTGATCTCCCGGCTAAATCACTTGTGGTGTAGGGTTACGACTTTTCAGTCTTTCCGGCTATGTACTCAGCTTGTTGATCCATGAGCTGTTCTTTGAACCAGAGCCAAGTGGCAGCGTCATTGTTACCGTCTGTCCATATAAGCTCTAGTTTCTTGCCGCCTACATCGTGCTCTTCCAAGGATGGATCCCTTATAGTAAACCTAACCATAATGTGATGAATAACCCCTAAACACTCATACACATATAGACACATGAGGTGGTTGCTCTCAATTGTGAAGACTAAATTTTATATATTATCCTCTCTCGTCGGTTAGCAGACCAACTGGAACAATAAATTCTTGTTTGTGCGAAAGAGGCAAAAGGGAACAGAGAGCGCGAGATTTATAATGAGCCAATCCTCATGAACGCAAGTGATGTGGTGTAACGAATTGCTGGAGTGAGGCGAAAGAATGTGTATGTCTCACGTAGCAGAATTTTATCTCTGACACACCAAGCTACACCCGTGCCTACAGCCAGTGACCAACCATCACCTAGCTCCATTTGTCATAAGTAAGTTGCAGAAGCAATGGCAATAGAGTTACATTTCATAGATTGCGCAACTTAGAAAGAATTAGTTTCATATAAAAGCATCCTTTGTGACGGAGCCCTCTCACCCCGAATTCTATCATGAGTAAATATTTAAAGCAGTGGGTAAAAGTAAATAAACTGTATTGCTATTTTAATTACATCGCTTATGCACTATTAATAAATTATCGTGACATCTTTTAAATTAAGTTTGACGAACTTTAAACGTCTGAGTGTGATAATTTTGTTTTATGTTTATAAGTCTGACCTTATCCTCGTTGTATTTTTTGCCCCTTAAATTTTCTCTTGGTCACTTTTTATATTAGAGTTACGATTATCCTTGATTTTTGCTGATTTATTTTTTAATTTGTCTCTTGTTGCTATTTATCGGTTTGGTTTTTCTCTGGCTGCACTTATGATAGAATTTCGATTTTCTTTTGTGTATTTATTTATTAATATATTGTTTCTTGTTCGCTATTTATTTATTTCCTCACTTTTTGCCAACCTTGTTTTAGCCAGTGCATCCCAGTGCAAAACTCACTCTGCAGAGATGCCACCACATGTGAAAGTAAGTCCTAATCTCAGTCAGAGAATTGTTCGCTTGCAGACTTCGTGGGGAACTATTTCTGCGATTTCAAGAGAGGTAGGAAGGTCCAAGAGTATGATTTCATGCGTTCTAAAGTTATACAATGAAAATAAAAGATATAAATATCCTTCAAGAGTAGGTCTACTCCGCATAACCATCGTCCGAGAAGACAGAGCAATAGGCGCTTCTCTATGAAGGCTCCCTTCGAGACTGCAGAGGGAATTTCGCGAAATATTAAAACTGATAGTGACAAAGAAGTGAGTCGTTTAACAGTGTTCCATCGCCTCCATGTATCTAGTTTAAAAACTCATTCTCCAGCAACCAAATCAATCATCAGTAAGAAGAACCAGAAGGCGAGACTCGAATATGCTGAAGGTCATGTTGTTTAGAAGGATGAAGACTGGGAGAGAATTCATTTCAGCAACGAAAGTAAATAAATTTAGTTGAATCTGAAGGTAGACGCGTTGTTAGACGTGCTGCAGGTGGCAGACTTAACCCTAAATGTGTTAAAACGTCTGGCAAGCATGGAGGAGACAGCGTCATGGTATGGGGGTGCTTTTGTCTAGAAGAGTTGGTCCTCTAGTTCGAATAATTGGAACGGTAAATTCAAATGTGTACCTAAACCTGGCACAACAACATGTTATATCTTCACTCCGAGCATTTCTGAACCAGCCAGAAGTATTTATGCAAGACAACGCGCCATGCCATACTGCAAAATACTATTTCGAACAAGAAGATATCGAAGTAATGAAGTGGCAGGCTCAGAGCTGGAAACTGAACCTAATTGAGAACCTCTGGAAGATCATTGTAGACAAAGTTCCAGAACTTGTAGTGGATTTATGGAAGAAAATTCAGCAAAATAGATAAAAATAACACCAAATTTGCAAAAAAACTAGTGCGGTACTGTGGTCGTCGTTGCGCATAAGTAATAGAAAACAAAAGCTTCAACGCCACATATTAAGTATTTTAAGTTTCATCGTTGTCAAATCTTGCTTTATTTTTAGTGCATTTGCTTGCTAAGCAATTCTGTGAATGATTGTCCTCTAATTTGCACGTGTCAATATTTTATTTTGTTAGTTTATTTCGTATAATTTATTGAATATACGAATGTATCATATGAAATCTTCATAAAATATATTAGATGCATGTTTTTATGTAACTTGGAAATTTAATTTACTTACTCATCATATTTTTGTATATATATATATATATATATATATATATATATATATATATATATATATATATATATATATATATATATATATATATATATATATATATATATACAGAGGTGGGCACTATTTAAATACATTTATGTATTTAAATACTTTTTGCAAGTACTTTACTGATAATAGGTTTATATAGATGTTAAGAACGTGAAATGCATGTTTTAGCTTGTCGCAACTTGTATGACACAAACGGTTGACTGTGTGACCCGGTGAGGGAAGATTGCTTGCATCAGTTCAAATTCAGTTAACACATGGTCACAGTTGTGTTCGGTTGTATAGTGAGAGCGCTCAGAGTTATTTCAACTGTTGCATGGCAACTTCAGCTTCTTCGAAAGGGTGTGACATGGAGAGATTAGACAATAATAAAGACGAGGAAGATAAAGAATCATGTAATTATTTATAGACATACTTTACCAGATGGTATTTTTTTTAGAGTGAAATCTTCCGACAGAAAAAAGGTGAAGTGTGTATGTATATCATGCAGTGGCGAAATCTCTGCAGAGAGCAATGCTACTTCCAATCTACGCATTCATTTGAAGGTAAGAATGTATTAAAACTAATTATATGATACTTAATTTAATTGACATGTTTCACTATTTTTTATTCTTTTTTTTAAATGGCAAAATTACTAGTAGCTAACGATAATGTAAATACCTACCTGCTTCCTTTTGCAACACCTTTATTTATAGTATATGCTGATTGAAGTTAACGTGAATTATGGCAACGTGAAACAAATGTCTTTCAATTATCTGATCATGTACATTTATCAACAGAGAAAGCATCCTGCTTTGGTGCAAAAAGTGGATAACTATTTGACAGCTCAAGATTAAAAAAGAAAATGTTCAGTATTAGACGATGGTCCTTCATGCAGCGGTGTTAAAGTAAAGACATTACCGGAGTGTTTTGCGGTGAATACTAAGAAGGTCAAACAATCTGGTGTTGACCAGCTTTTGTGATATTAATTAAAGGTGAGTTCTGAGTTACAAATGTTGGTACAATTATAGTATTAGTAGTACAGGTTAAGCTCTTATAACGACTAAATACTAAAGCGTTCGGATCATTGGTCACTACGTAAGCTATATTAACGAAATTAAATAAAGGAAGACATATACAAACAACAGAGATTAATATATTGCAATAATTTCCTGAGAATCCACATACATATATTCTTAAAGCGCGCTATCATTTACTTGAAGATATTATTAAATAATTTTTTTCAGGAATAATTAGTACAATTATTGATCGATTATATGTAGTTATTAGAAGAATTCCTTTAACGATATATTTCGTTATAGTACCAATACCTGTATATCATTATGTCAAAACTAGCATGCCCACCCGTCAAAAATGAAGGAAATAAAGCTTGATAATGTATATATTCCTTACAATACTGCAAGTCAATATTTTTCTATGTAATTCTGAATATGAAGGACTAATAATATATTTATGAATTAATGTACCAGTCCTATATAGCTATATGATATTTATATAGCTACATTCTATATATAAAATTTTATATGCATACCATATATTCTTATTTCACTGTCTAAATCAATGTCACTCACAATAATCACACATTCCACTACCGCAGGTCTAAATTCTTCAGTTGACGTCATTTCAAGGCGGACGCTAGACAGCGCATCTTACTTATCTCTTACTGCAGATATTTGGTCAACTCGTCACCGTAGTTTTTTGGGCCTTACAGTTCATTGGGTATGCTAAGATTTTGTTTTTTATGAAATTGAAAATGTCTACAGTTAGGGAGTTATAAGCTTTTTGCTGAAATCAAACCTATTTGATGGTGGAATTTATCTCGATTATATTAATATGTAAAATTTATGGACACATTTATGAGACAAACATTGGAGTTATTTCATTATTTTTTTGCAACTTGAGGAAGCTGCTCTTGTCCGTTACAGTGAAGTATTGGCATGCTGTATCTTCAAAGGAGAACATAACTACATCAAGATTGCTGAACATATGGAGTATGGAGAATATCATTAATAAATACGATATCCCCCTGCAGAAAATCACGAGCACCGTCAATGATAACGGCTCTAATTTTGTTAAAGCGTTTAAGGAATTCTCAGTCACTGATGCACTGTGTCCACAGATTCAGAAAATGGAATCCAGGTATGTGAAGAAGATCAGAGTGAGCACGAGTTGGAGGATAGTTTCTTAATGAGAAGTGCCTTAGATCAGGAAGAAGATCTTTCGTCTGACCCATGCAGCTTCAGTCTACCTAAGTAGGTGCGCTGTGCTTCACACACACTCAGTCTCGTCGCCAAAACTGATGCAAAACAGGCACTGAAAATATCTTCTTTTGCAAATATCAATCATGCTGCGATGGGGAAATGCTCAGCATTATGGAACAAAATCGGTCGTCCAAAATCAGCAGAGATTATCAAAACTGTTATCAACTGCTCATTGAAGGTGCCTTGCATTACAAGGTGGAACTCTCTGTTTGATGCATTGTCATTACTTTTAAAACACAAGGACATATTACATCAACTCATTACGTCCCTTGAACTTCCAGTGTTCAGAAGTCACGGAATTGAATTTCTTGGAGAGTATGTCTCAGTTTTAGCTCCTATTGCAGTGGCAATTGATCGCCTATAGGGAGAACAAAACTGTTTTTATGGAGAATTACTTCCTACCTTGCTCACTGTGAAAAAAAAGCTGAAGAGCCGTCAGTCACGTTCTCTGAAATTTTGCCAACTTCTTCTAAGTGCAGTCACTAAGGGCTTTGGGAAGCGCTACCAATCTTATTTGCCCTTTGCAAATGAAGCCAGCGTTACAGATGCCAATATTGCATCAACAGGCCATTCATTCTTCAAACTCCGCTGATTAGATATTAGTATTTGATGGGACAGTTCAAGCTACCAAGACTCTGTTAAAAATATAGATTCAAGTGATTGAGAATTTAGCAGAGGGACCCGAAGCTGAATCATCCAGTGGTGTATCGGACAGTGTCGATTATTTTAGATTTACAAAACTCACTCAAACACGACCAACCGCAGATTTAGAATTGTTCAGTTATCTTCGGGATTCAGATAAAACACTTCACAGTTATTTATTAAATACAACACCACACTTCCGTCGTCAGTTCCTGTGGAACAGCTCTCCTCTTTCGGAAGATTGACCCTCTTATTCTATCTTTCTCTTTCAAGATTCAAGATTCTGACTATTTATCGCTCCGATCTAGTTCTCTAGCAAAGGAAAATGAGTGTTTGAAAACGTGCTTCTTTTAACGTCGATCAACTCGGAGACGCCGAGATATGGGGAGTATGGTTTCCGGCTGAAGTTGCACGTGAATTGCCGTTTTTTCATTTGCATAATGACGGATTCGGCCACCCGCAATCTTCTGCGGCATTGGAGTCTCAGGATGATTGAGGTGTCCTTATTCAGCTTTTCACGGGTTAGGAGAGTGCCATGAGAGTGGGCGTGTTTTTCAATCGCGTCATCTTGAAGGGAGCTGTCAGTCGCCATAACAGGGTTGTGGAGGTTACGCTGATGTACTTTGAATTGTGGTGTTCGCAGTCACCGACTAACGTCGTACATGACGTTAGTCTCCTGGAATTCGCTCATCGGAGGGAGAAAGATGTTCTTCATGATGCAACTACTTGTTTTCTTGGTCTTGTAGTATATAATCAGACGCACCTCCAACTGGGACTAAACCCACGACTGGAGAAAATAATATGCGACTGTGTCATGGATAGACGAGCTTACATCAACATCGGCGAACAAAAGGGGCCGAAATTTATACTGGTAGACGGCGTCCATCAAGGTGGATGTCTGAGCCCACTGCTTTACTCCATATACACTAGAGACCTCCCTAGCCCTAGGCTCGTGGAATCTATGTATATCCAGTTCGCCGATGACGTGTCACAGATTGTGTTCTCCCCTTATAAAAACGAGAGAACAATGGCGAGGATGACGGCATACGAAATTGAAAACATAAATAATTATGAAGGACATGGAAAATTGCGACAAATACAAGCAAATTTACCATTATTCCAATCATGTTAGGAGAGGAGAGGTACCCGTACAAGAGGGCAGGCACCGTGCTAAGCCTAAAAATAAACTGCAGGGAGTATAGGGATCAAGTGTAATCATAATTCCACGCACAAGTACGAACCAGTCAAGGAGGAGGTTCTCCAGCAGCAGGGCTGCTGCTCGGCACAATCACCACCCAATCTACACATAACAATGACGAGAATAAGCCATTGGAGAAGAAATAGACTCAAAAGAAACCAAAACAAGAATTAAGTCACAAACAGGCAGAAAAAGTGACATAAAAAGTGGAGAGATATGAGGTTTAGAATAGATAGATAGCGAAGTATCTAGTAGAATAATGGTGAAATTTTGAAATGAGTAAGGAGAGGGTAGATAGGTCCCTGGGGAAAGGGTATCTCTGTCTTTGTTTCATATTTGTGTTTTACTTGTATTCTTCAATCTTGTTTGTTTAGCTTCGAAGTCTTTAAAGTTGATTTATATTGGTATATTATATATATTTCATTTTGGGGCGAGTTATTTATTTTATTTTATATATATATATATATATATATATATATATATATATATATATATATATATATATATATATATATATATATATATATATATATATATATATATATATATATATACATGAAATAAAATAAATAACTCGCCCCGAAATGAGATATATATACCAATAAAGATAACTTTGAAGGCTTCGAAGCTAAACAAACAAGATTGAAGAATAAAAGGAAAACACAAATACAAAACAAAGACACATATATCCTTTCCCCAGGGACCTATCTACCCTCTCCCTACTCATTTCAAAATGTCACCACTATTCAACTAGATAGTTCGCTATCTATCTATTTTGAACCTCATGTCTCTCCACTTTTTATGTCCTTTGTCCATTGAATAATTCCACGTCTGTTCCTTTCCTGAAGATGACCTAACACGGTCAAAAGACGTCTAGGAATAAAGAATGTCATTCGCGGATGTTTTTCTCGCCTCGAAGACCCTATTAAAAGAACTTGTAAGAAATATTAAGAAAATTAAAGTTAAAATTAATAACACTGCCACAGCTGTGGACTTCAATAGTACATGCATCCAGCATGGCCTTATACCTAATTTTATATATATATATATATATATATATATATATATATATATATATATATATATATATATATATATATATATATATATATATATTAATATAGCAGGTGGCCCAGCAAAAACTTCAGTAAATTCAAACTTGACTAATTCCTGTTTTTGGTTGGTATTTTAACTGTCTGTGACTCTGACTGTTTTTGAGAATGTGCCCGTGACTCTAATTGATTGAATTAATGTAAGACTGTCTCTCTCGATATATCCAAGCTGGTATATACGGTTGCGCACACCATGGGTGTGGCCTACAATTAGCCAAAAATGTTGTTTTGGTGGAGCTTCCTCCACTCCGTGTAAATTTGTATGTCCACAGAGATAAGGATTCACTTTATCTCGCATTCCAAAAATACGACTTTGCGTTTCGCGGTTTCCCGATAACAAATAATGCCCACTACTATCGTGTTTTCGGCTCAGCACCTGCTACCAAGCTTGTTTGAACAGCTGTGGGAATCGCTTTACTTCGTTTTACTGTGTATGTGTGTGTACTTGTGCACAGGTTTGCTAACGTGTGAACCTCTCGAATTTATTCTTCTCGCCGCTTTAGGCCTTTAAAAGCATAATATGTTATTATTTATATAGACTATTTTTATAGGTTCTTTGTTACAAAAGATATACATTATTTTACATAGATGTTACATATTATTTACACAAAGAGTTATTATTGTTTATGAACACTGCTATACTAATTTAGATTATTTGTATCTGCATAATTATGTGCACGCCCATTACAAGCCTTCATAGGATTTATATGAGGCTTCATTGTCAATCCTCTTTCGCCTTGCACTGTGTCACCACAAAAGAGATCAAGAGAGAGATTGAGACATAATGAGAGGGAGAGAGAGATTGAGACAGAGAGTGAGGGAGAATGAAAGAGAGAGAGAGAGAGAGAGAGAGAGAGAGAGAGACACACACTCACAAGGAATAAAGGTACCTCCATACAGCTTTCTATGCATTCCTACGAGGTACCAATGTCGTTGGCAACAATCTAGTCTAACTCGCAGAGTACTTTGTCCAGCCCATACTTGAACTGTTCAAATGATGAACTGTTTACCACTTCCCCCAGAAAAACTCGAAAACGCTATTTCCAAATTGTGGTAGATATAACTTTTTACTGCGGTTGCGCGTGGGATTCATGTTCAACGTCAACAACTTCCTGTAGTCCACGATTTCAACTCCTCGTATAATTTTATCTCAATGAGCTGCATACGTATACGTCGCGTCTCTAGGGGGAAAAAGCCCCAATTCTGGTTACCGGCGTTGATATTCTTCGTACCTAAAGGATGGTATTAGTTTAGTGGCCTTGACCTGAACGCGTTTCAGCCGATCAATTTCTTTACGCATTATTTGAGACCAGAATTGTACGGCGTAGTGATGGTATGGCCGGAGTAGAGAGTTGTACAAGGTTAGCACAGTCTCTTCGTTTTGGAAATGAAACTTTCTCTTTATATACACCAGCAGTCTCTGGGCCCTTTTCTGTACCTCGGCACACTGCCTCGAAAATTTCAGGTCGCTGTTGATTTGCACGCCTAAATCTTTCTCCACTTTGAAACCTCCAAAGTCTTTCAGAAGGTTGCTATGACCGATGTACATCTCAGCCCACTCACATGAGATGCGAAGACTGGTTAACAACCGTTCAACTGCTTCACGCGAGCTAACACACCTACTAATTTGTTATTGTCCGCAAACTTTACTATCGAGCATAGCATTTCCTTGTCTATATCGTTGTTATGGACAATGAACATCAGTAGACTGAGCACAGAATCCTGAGCACGGTAATGCCAAAGGTGCGGACTTTACTCATTAGCCTGCGGTGGGACACCTTATTGAAGGACTTTTAAAAGTGTAGGTATAAGATTCCTGCAACCAAAATACGATAGTTCTCATTAAATATACTATGAAAGAACTCTACTAAATTTGTGAGACACAATCAATTCCTGCGAAATCGTGCTGGGAATCTAAGATCAGGTTCCGAGATTCTAAGTGATCAACTATACGACATAGGATTATGCTTTCTAGCAGTTTTCCCACTATGGATATCTAACTAATTGGCCGGTAATTACTCGGGTTTTCGTGTTCTCCCTTTTTAAATATGGGTCTCACGCCCGCCATACTTCAGTTCCCTGGCACCTGTCCTGTTTCCAACAAATCATTGAAGATCGCAGTAAGGTGTGGCACAACCTCACCGCTGACTTTAGAAGGATTCTGGAAAAGAAGCCATTTAGACCATGAGACTTATACAGGTTCAGGTTTCATTACTTTGGTACCACTTCATCACTATCTACAACTATGGCGGGGACATCTTCGAGATGTACCCCAGGGCTCGGAGCGGGAGCGTCTACTTCCCTCGTAAACACGGAGGTGAGGTAGTCATTCAACACGTTCGCGATATACAGGTCCGACTCCCGCAACACAGCATCGTCATCTATCAGGAGACCTATCCTGTGGCGAACCGAAGAAGTCTTTCAGATTTCTTTGCAGAGGGACACGATTCGAAGTTCCTCATCGAATTTAGTTCCGCGCCCCGTTTTTTTACGTTTCTAAAATTCACTCTTTACTGAGCAATTTATTCGCTGCTATCGCTACCATGAATGACTACTTTTTTGCCATGTTTACGAGGGAAGTAGACGCTCCCGCTCTGAGCCCGGGGGACATCTCGAAGAAGGGAACAGCCTATGCGCCATAGTTGTAGATAGTTGAGCTGCTGTAGGTCAGTTTTCTGCTATGAATGGCCGAGGCGATATCGCAACTGAAGCATTTGTGTTGGGTGGGCTTTTTGCGTAGCTATTTTTTTGGAAGAAATTAAACCTGTTGGGCCATGAAGCGGCAATTCAACTCCAGTCAGTTGGCCGTGGCTCTATGGCCAAACCTAGGTTCGAGTTGACCTATTGCGCCCCGAAGACCGTAGAAGTTCGCTCGTCGGCAGTTGGGTTCGTAGGTAGCGATGACACTGCGCATGTTTCTCGGAGCTTAATCTGAAAACGTGATTGTTATCACACCTTGTCGGCTTTTCGACCCACTCTATCAAATAGTTCTTCTCATATCTAGTCAGAGAACCTCGTGCGTGGTCGCTTCTAACATTGAGGTCGACCGCATTAAGGCAATTGCGGACGTATAGCATAATGTACTCCGCTGCCTTTTCGACATTGTCGATCGAGGAGAAACATCGCATAGCCGGGCATCGCAAGATGACCGTCGAAGTCTCGAATGTATGAAACCAAGCTTCCACAATGGCCGCAATATATATGCGGGTATCATAGGCCCAAACGGCCAAAATTTTGTCCCACTTGTTCCGTATCGACCCTTACCCTAATGCGTTTCCATGGAGTTCAGTCAGGATGTTGTCCCCAGAAGGGAGTACATCATCTCGATTGACACTCTACCTCCAGAGTTTCTCCCCGTGGGCTTTTAGATCCTCATCAGTGGCATAGGGCTCCGTACTCTTCTAGAAAGGAGGTACAGTGGGTTTGCCGACGGTGACGGAATTCCACACACTCACCTCTCCACTCGGCACAACATTCATCGTCTGAACGGCGGGCGGTTTCAATTCATCCGCCAGTCGCCCATGAACGCTCGCATTGCTACGTATCCTATCCCCCCGTCCTTATCCGACCTGTCTCGTTTCCTTCTCCCATTGGAATAGACTCGACCCTGACTCTACTTCTCGAGTGTCCGACCGGCCAGAATCGTGCCGCCATGAGCAGCCAGAAGGCGCTCTAGTCAATTAAGTCGGTCAGAGCATTCTTACCTCGACCGTTAAAGTGGATCACATCTTCCGCGAGTGAAGGTGAAAATGAGAGAGCGAGTGAGAGTGCGTGTGAGAAAGAGAGACAGAGACAGACGGCTCTTATCTGATAATCTCTCTCCGGTGGACTCTGGCTAGATTTTCTTGCCATTCAGCAATTGAGTTGCCACTTAGGATTTGAAATAATATTTAACATTGGAATTGCCTATGGTATATGAATTGTCATCTAGAATTCTAGTTGCTATTTAGCATTTTAGAATGGCTAAGGGTTGCGATGTTGAAAAGGAAGCCTGAAGCAATTGAATGCAATGTTCTAACCGTTTTACTGGTTTCTTTTTGAATCTCACAAAGAGCCCCCTTTCTTGCCCCCCTCCAGTATTAAAAGAGTTCTATTGGCATCCTTTACACCACCTTCCTATGCCCACAACCTATTCTGGCCTATTAGCATAACCACTTAATACCTTCCCTGCCCCCCACCCCATTACCCCAACTGCGGTAACTGGCCATGAACCAACTTGGACACCTATTGAAGATTGAAGTTCCTTCTAGATGATTCGTGAAGATTAGATTTGTAAAAGTGTAAGAGAATGATCCTTACTGGGAACAAGGATCGTTCAGATCCAGAAATTACCTTAATCAAGGTTGCTAGTTCCTGTGGGTCACAATACGGGAACTTTACTTCCTCGAGGTAGCTCTGAGCGGTGGAAATGTTCTGAGCGGCAGCCACGATGTTATTCCTCATTTCGGCAGCGATGGAGTATCGCCTTTCAACCTCTCTGAATAAAAAAGATTAAGTGGTTTTGAGAACTATTGTTGATGAATTCGAATCGTTGATTTGGTGCAGAAACAGATATATGTTTTAGACTTTGTGGTAACTACTAATGCAATCTTCTAACACTTTTGGTGTGGACTTAATTCAATAAAAATTCTTCAATTCCTCGTCATTAATCTTTCTTCCTGCCGAGGGAAATCTCCAAATTACCCATTTTAAGTTTAGAACCATCTTCCTTTTATAGTATTAATGTTACTAACTTTGCTTCCCCTACTCCAAGAGGTTATATATATACCCTTCGGATCATTAGGGCTGCTTTGCAACCGAGTTTAAAGTAGAGATCCTTTCACAAAAGGCTTTGGTGCCGGGATATTGGCTTTACTCGCTGGCGTAAACACTGAACACGCTCCTCTGGCCGTTACCTGATAGGAAATGGTCCTGGTCGGTTTTATGTTTCAGAAAATGATTCCCAACTGTTACCATTCGAAAGCTTTAAGAATTTGCGAATGTTCATTGAAAAGAATAATAAAAAATGAGTACACTTTTTCGGGCACCAGACTAGAATGAAAAACTCTCTTGTAGAAGCCAAAGAGGGCGTGTTTAAGTCCTTATGAAATGAGAGATAACTGACAAAAGGGAACTAGTAAAAAACTGAAAATAACAGTAGTAGTAACTAGTAAGGATCATGGTAGAAAAAATTCGACATTTAGCAACCATATTAAATGGTACTAGAGCGAGAGGCTTTTGTTGACCTGTAGCTCAAAAGGGGGATTCTTTTAACCTTTTAGTATTATCAGCAATATTTAAAGGATTTAATTCACCTCTTCTCTTTCCTGTTATGGCTCTTTCGTCTCAGCTGTTGCAAATTCATATGTTTGTCATTAATAGCCAAAGTTCCATTGAATAATGCCTCACTCAATCTCAGTGATTGAATCTTTCAAACGTAAGGTCTCTTTCTTCCTCCATTTCCTAGGAAATTAACCTGAGGTTCCTGTTCTCATTCTCTTGGATGAATCGGGAAAAAATCCCCAAGAGGACGAAATGGTCTCTGTTACTGGTCTAGAAAAAGGTTCAGGTAGGATTCGAAGAATAGGGGCCCTTTGTATGAAAGTGTGGAAGATGTGAAAGAATACCCCTGGCAAGCAATCAAAGTCTCCAAAGTGTCATTAACTCCTCAAATTATATCTGTGGCACGTCAAACCCATGAGTATTTATTTCCTGAATGTAATTTTCCTCAATAAACACACGGATGATTACCAACCTCTATTTTCTTTACAATACTCAAATTTATTGTCAGATTGAATTTACATTAGGTACGGCTAAAGAAACATTCCTGAAACACCAAGGTTGGATGTTACAAGTGTAAATGTAGGTATGGCAGCGTGTTGGTAGAGATTCTTTTTAGTGGGCGACTGAGGCGTGAATGATCAGCTTAACAGACCCTTAAAAATTGAGGGCATCACTGCGACCCTTCCGATGTTGGTACTAGTGATGCCTTAGCCAAGTCAGAAAGGCAAAGTGAGACTTACTAATCCTACAATGAGCTCGGCGAGATAATGAGATCCGGGAAAACAGGAAAACAGACTTAATAAACTTACTCAACTTCTAATCTTTGAGTAAAAAAAACTGCGCGGGATATCGTTTTAAACTATTAGAAACAAATCCAAAACTGCGGACAGTCCAGTTACAAGGCAGAAATAAAAAAAACCCACACGTTTGGGGACTTTATGTATATACTGGTGTTAACCACCCTAAAGCGTCAGCCACATCATCTAAGTTAAGTTTGGCATTGAGAAAGAACTTGTGACAGAGTATTCGTTAAATCAATAACCATTTGTGAACATACCTGTCAGGGATAGACTTAAGCTCTTGCCACTTTTTCACCATGATGGAAAGCTGTTTGCAAGTCTGTTCCAACATCATTTGCCCCTGCCTCCACTTGAAGTTTGCTTCCAAAATCCGGCTTCTTTGGGCCTCTACATGATCTAGCTCCATTTCTACCTGGTTTTCTCGAATGGATCCATATTCTTTGCCGAAGATGGAGTCTGAGGAAATTCATTAGCAATTAAATTCCCAGTATGGATTATTCCTAACCACTCTCTTAACTCCCCTTGTTAAGCAAGGCAGGGATTTTAGGCCTAACTATCGTACTCTGTATCATATCTGGATTAGCACGGATGAGCTGCCATTTCAAATAAAGTAGTAGTCAAATTAATATGAATTATTTTGTACAATTTGTTTTAGGGAAGCTCTAAACTCATTTTTCCTTTGCTACAAAACATTTGAGATTGATGATGAATGGTCTCGTTTGCCTTGCCATCTTAGTCGTTATTCTATACTCATTCTTTTACCCTCAGGTTTGATTTCCCACTTTCTTCTCTAAACGAAGGTGCAGGGACGGTGGATTAGGCCCCACGGAAGGAAGGTATTGGGCAATTTAGTTATTGCTGTTTAGTATTTCTTAGGAAATGGATTGACTATTTTCGAAGTAAGTGACCATGGTGGATGCGGGAAAAGATTAAAGAAAATCAATCGACGGCACAAAATTGATAGTCATAAATAGGTGAATAAAGAACAATATGCACAAATGTTCTCAAAACATGAGAAAAAGGGTGAGACTGACAGTTAAATATAAATAGATTGAAATATACAAATGGAAGGTATAAGGTACAAAAAAATGGCATGGTTTCGAAAAACTTGGAGAACTTTAGAGGCGCACCAATATTGAAGACCAAACATAGAGAAGGCTAGAAACTACTCATTTAGGTTTAGATATCGAAGCCATCTCAGGCCACGACAACGGACGCAAATCCAAGACGTCTGCACACCAAGAAGCGCATCCTGCTTGAAGTAAAGTCTCTCGAGCCGTTTCATCTGTTTCTCCAAGCTCGCCACTTCCTTCGATACCTGTCTGTACTGCTCTTTGGAGGCGAGTAGCTCCCTCTCCATAATTTCCTGCCGGGATTAGTGGGTATTAGGGGAAATTTTGTTTACATGTTTCGCCTTCATAGCGGACTTTACCTAGTGGGGAGGAGAGTAGAGCTAGGTGATAACGGGCAATATTAGTGCCACCTGAGGCATCGAAACGAAGATAAAAGGCATAAAAATATGACAAATAACAATGCTATCGTCAACCCAGGGTATTAGAGGGTGGAAGTGGGGGTACACTTTAGGCTCTGTGACCTACAGCGGTATAATGAGCACTGTAACTCTAAATTCTGAATTCAGTACACACTTGCAGGGTTTAGCAGTCGAAGCACGCAATATAATTTCCGGTGGTGAGTGTACCAGTGATTGTCATATTGATCTTTATATTGATTTTATTACCCGCTTGGGGGCTCCGCCAGAAGAATGAAAAGATTCGTTCAATTAATAACTATACTTAATTTTGTTACCCTATATCCCTCTATCATCTCTTTTCCATAAAATAAATAACTTACGCCAACCTAAATGTCCCTTTATTTGTATGGAAGAACAGACACGGATTGAAAGCAAACCTGTCGACTGGGGACAGTCGGGAAAGCGCCTCGCAGCCTCAGGAAAGACGCAAAAATTTCCTTAAGAGGATCTGAATCCCAATTAAGGTGGGTGGGAGGGCGGCTTTGAGCGACCGACCATTGGTGTAATGACAAAATGTAACTAAAAAAGTAGATAGAGGGGTGTAGGAAAAGGTGTGGTGAAAAAATAAAGAATGAAGGTAGCGTGAGATGAGTTGCGAATGGCTTCCTGCGTCACCGGATCACCGAGGGTGAGCGGTGTATCGACTGCGCCATTTTCAATCTCAAAAAGAATCATTCAAGCGAAGCTTTTAAACCACCTGCTTGAACTTCTCGGTACGCTACAATAACTCGCTCGGTCTTTTGCCTTTTAGATGCAGTCAGGGGAAGTAGAAACAATGATTTAGGATTTCTTTTTAATTTCTAGGACTTATCTGGCGACTGTCAGTAGGAGCCGAAAGCATTATAAACCCTAATTCTAGCCTAATTTAAAATTAAAAAGAACATACAACAAAATTAAAAAAAAACAAAAGTTAAAATGACGCGTTCAGATGCCAATTGTATATAGGTAGGAAGAGGTAACAGCAACGAGGAAGTTGATAACACTAAACCATCTATAACGTCCGGCACCTGATAGGAGCTGAGTTAGATTTGTTATCTACAAAAAATAATAAACAAAAAATAGGTAGGTAGGTAGATAGACAGACAGATAAATAGACAGATAGATAGGTTGAATGGTATGAGCATAACTCTTATGAAAATGTGTTTTTACCCTCCTCCCCGAGCGAACCTTCGTAGTGGAATGGAACCGAAAACAGGAGAATTGAGTACCCCTCAGATTCTTGATACCCGAGTTGTTTATTTAAGTTATGTATCCCAACTATATTATGAATTTCTACACTTAATCACTTTTTATTTGTAAGTTTCCTTTAAAAATCAATTCTGGCAAGGATACCCCTTGCTATCGAAACATAATGGAACCTTTTCAGAAAGGAGATAAAACATAAATTTATGTAATTATAATGTATTTTGATTAATCATTGATACAATCTCTAGCATTAGTAACGACAGTAACCAAAAGGGAAAGCATTTTTTTGGCTTATAAAATTCTGTAGGGGCAGGGGGGAGTTAACTCTCTTTTTTAATATTCTTGGCCGAAGACACTTTCCAGTGATCTAATCAGATGGTAATCCGAAGATGGTGTTGTTGGTGAGTTTGAGAGATGTGTGAAGTTGGTAGAAGACGAGCAAGCCATATTCTCTGGATAGAATTAAAATTATCTAAACCTGCCGTCTTGAAACAGAAAACCCAGTCTTACCAATATTTTTCGAAAGGGATATCTCGAGAGAAAGTGCTCCCAGGATTGTAGGCATGTGTTGCATTGGAACGCTGATTAGCCTATTATTTTTCGATGTCAATCTACAGAATTGTATATATAGTTTTTTTGTCAAATAAATAAAATTCATTCAATAAAACAAAGCAATCTTCAGTGGTAGAAAGTATATCTATGCAGTACCTTACCTATGCATGGCGTTTTATAAATCAACCGAATTTCCGTAGCCATAGAGACTGCGTCACCACATACCCTATGCAGAACTTTATATAAGTAAACTGAATTTCCTTAGTCATAAACAAAAATAACAATAATATTTGCGTGTTTGTAATCTTCTAACTGACAAAATTTAACTGGAGATGTTTAAACAAGACAACATACCACAACAATACATTATTTATGGACAACGATTTCATATTAAAAAGCCATGGTGTATGTTGGATTTAAGAAAATATTTTTTCACCAATAGAGTGGTAGACTTCTGGAACAAATTGCCGCGGAGAGTAGTAGGTAGTCCAAATTTAAATGTATTTAAGAGTAGGTTGGATGAGTTTATGGGGAGGGAAGGTTGTGATGGTTCCTAAGTTTTGTATATATTAATATTTTTTGTATATATCTATAGCTGCATGATTTAGTTCTTGACAAGCCTTGCCTTCCATACATCCCGATTTGACCTGGACAGTCCCGGTTTCAAGTAACGGTCTCAGAGTCTTTGTCGCTTTATAATTTTGTCCCGAAAAATATTAACTTTATAAATATAAACTTATAAAGTTATACCCAAAGTAACTACTTATTTATGTTCTAATAATTCCAAATTAGGAATGTAGAGTTTAAACTTTTAGAATTCAGTAATCCGTATATTTTGTTAGAGTCATAAAAAGTTAAATGGCATACTGGAAACTTTGATTTGTCAATAAAGGCGTCAGAGATCATTTTAGCATAGCTTAGTATAAAAGTGAGGAAGGTTTGGTAGTGAAATATAGTAAATTAATCAATGTTTTTCTTTAAAATAGATATTTCTTTGTTGTTAGACAGGTAAATTCTCTAAACTAAAGTGCAAAGTTACTGATGACCTTCAGAAAGAATATCTATTTCTGAAAAGAGTTTGTGACCGTGATGATAAGAGTTAGGTGTGTACATTATTCGTTTAAATTTTTAGTTGTTCATGGCCGTCTTTCTGATGGCTTAGTGTTCATATAATCTGATCTCTAAGCTCTTTGAACCAAAGTTTAGTCGTGTTGTAATAAAACTAAAGCTACCATTCTAAATGTGATCACACCAATGCCAATTCAGGAACCTCAGGAAGATTATTTGAATAAGTTAAATTTGGGGACCATAACAATTGATGCTTCTAATAGAAATTATATTAAAATGATTGTTTTATTTATCTACTATTTTGTACCAGAGTAAGGTGTTAACTTGTTAAACTTTCAATCGGTTCCTGGTGAGACATCTGGAATATTGTCAGACTCACTATTGTCAGTTATTACACTGGTCTGCGTCAAAAATGTTCCTGAGGGTTTCATAGGTGATTCTTAATGAAATTTGTCTCTTAAATCCAAATCAAGCATTCATATTGCTCAATCAAGTCTAGTTTTTAAGATACAGACCAAGCTCCCTAGATGGCGTTATAGAGCTCAGTCTCTAGCTGACCGCGAGCGCGAGTTGTTGTGTATTGCTTGCTCACTCTCCAACTAAGTGTTGGTTTTTTAATCCATGACTTTTCTCATCTATGAACAGTGTTTAAAGTGTATTTCTAAAACTTTATTTATCTTTGTGAATTTTTTTGCAGGCAAATACATTAGCAAAACTCCTTATATTTCATAAAAATGAATAGAAAGTGTAAAAACAGTCCTGATAGATTTTGTTTTGTTTGTGGAAAGGTAACTTTTAGTGACCAGCAATGCACTATAACGCCGTTAGTAAAGTTCCTTTACAATGCATATTTTGGAATAAAGCTAGGTGATCAAGACAAAAACTTTGCTCCACATATGTGCTGCAAAGCCTGTGTCATAGCCTTAAGACGCTGGAGTGAGGGCAAAACGAACTGTTTGTCATTTGGTGTACCTATGGTGTGGAGAGAAGGCAAGGACCACATTACAGACTGCTATTTTTGCATGACAAATCTTAAAGGTGAGATAATTACTTTAACAATATAGTCCTTGACAAATCTAGAAATGTTTATACAAATCTTTTGGTAGCCTATTAAAATTGTAATTGTGTATAAAAATAGTGTATTATGCTGGTAGAAAAATTGTGGTTAAATTGTATATAAAAATTGATTGTATTTAAAAATTGTAAATTTACCTGGTATGAAAAATGTGTATAAAAATGTGGAAACTAGGGTCGAGTGAATTAAAAGTATGTAAATTAAGTATGCGAAACTTTTTTTCAGGTGTCAATAAGAAGAACAAACACACTGTAGTCTATCCTGATGTTCCTTCTGCCATTACACCACAACCACACGGTCCAGGAGTTCCAGTTCCTTCTCCACCTAAAAATACTGAGCTACAAAAAATATAGAAGTGGATGACA
Source organism: Ceratothoa steindachneri (assembly GCA_963969495.1). Taxonomy (NCBI): domain Eukaryota; kingdom Metazoa; phylum Arthropoda; class Malacostraca; order Isopoda; family Cymothoidae; genus Ceratothoa; species Ceratothoa steindachneri. Next base: position 102,824,081 of record OZ018322.1, on the reverse strand, counting down.
CTGACACTTCAGTGACATATCAGCCTACGTCTACAATGACTTTGCCAAGACCACTCACTCAAGGTCAATTAAATGACTTGATTAGAGATCTTGGTCTTTCTAAAGAGAACGCACAACTTCTTGCATCCCGTCTTAGTCAGAGCAACTTCCTCTCTCAAGAAATTACATACTTTTGGTTCAGAAATAGAGACGAAGAGTTTCGAAAGTTCTTTGCAGTTGATTCTTGCAGCTCTTTGGTGTATTGCAATGATGTAAAAGGTTTAATTGAGGCACTTGGCGTTCCTTACCAACCAAGTGAATGGAGGCTCTTTATTGATTCTTCTAGCAGAAGTTTGAAGGCAGTAATCTTAAATATTGGCAATAATATGGCATCTGTACCTATTGGCCATTCAGTTCAGTTAACAGAAAGCTACGAAAATATGAAAGTATTGATTAATACAATCAAGTACTCTAACCAGAACTGGTTAATATGTGGTGATCTCAAGTTAAGATATATTTTACTTTATTGAACTTGTTAAATATTTCAAGGAATGTTTGTTTCTAAATACCAATGACAGAAGGATATTATACACATATTAGTTTCTCCCTACCCCTAATAAACTTAGTGAAAATTGCCTATGCAAAAAATAGAAGTCCTTAGAAACCATGTACATCAATATGCATCAATATGTTTTCTTTCAGGTTGTGTGCCTTCTTCTTGGGATGCAAGGAGGCTACACAAAATATCCATGCTTCATGTGCTTATGGGATAGCCGGGCGGCTAGTCTTCACTATAAGTAAAAAGACTGGCCATCTCGAGAGGCATTCCAAATTGGCTGCCACAATGAGGTAGCTCAACCTCTAGTCCCTCCCAAAAATGTTTTACTGCCTCCTCTTCATATAAAGCTTGGCCTGATGAAGAACTTTGTCAAAGCACTGAATAAAGAAGGCCAAGCTTTTAAGTATTTACTGCAAGAATTCCCACAGATCAGTGATGCCAAGCTCCATGCAGGCATATTTGATGGTCCCCAAATTAGAACTCTGTTAAAGGACAAGCATTTTTACACCAATCTGGAAGCCAGTGAACAAGAAGCATAGCGAGCGTTTAGTAAAGTAATCGACGGTTTTCTGGGAAATAAAAGAAGCTCAGAATATATCTCACATGTAAATGAGCTTATGAAAAGCTTCGAAAAAATGGGAGCTCGCATGTCGATAAAAATGCATTTTATCCAGTCACATCTTGACTATTTTCCGGCAAACTGTGGAGATTATAGCGAGGAACAAGGAGAAAAATTTCACCAAGACATAAAGACGATGGAGACAAGATATCAAGGACGCTGGGACATCAACATGTTAGCTGACTATTGCTGGTGTCTTAAACGCGACGAACCAACATCGCTTCACAAGCGGAAGTCATCAAGGACTTCTTTTCTAGGAAAATAGTTTCTTTGCACTCCTGGGTAAGCTCATAAGTAGTCTGTAAGTTTAAAATTAATTAAAATAAAGTCAAATTGAGTCGGTATTTTTTTTATTACAAGTAATTGTAATTTATTAAATAACTTTTATATAAATAAGGGATTTTTTCAAAAATGGCCCTTTTCTAAAAACAGTAGTGCACTGTATCTCAAAAACCAGACCTGATTGAGCAAAATGAATGTCATATTTCAATTTAGAAGAACAATTTCGTTAGGAATCACTAAAGAAAACCGCAGGAACAGAAATCTTTTTCAAAAGCAGGCCTGTGTTAGAGACCATAAGTTATTTAAAAAGTTGTTGGATTTTGTGGCGATAACTATAACACAAATTTTGAAGGTGTAAAGGCTCAAATAACGTTTACGGCCGGCTAAACAAAGAAATAAGCATAAATATTTTAGGTGTTGGCTGTGGTGCTCATATTGTTCACAACTGTCTTCAAACTGCTGTAGAATAGAATTACTTGTGGTAAAAATTAACAATATTTCCACATTTATGCTCTGCCTGTTATCCAATTAATTGAGTTCTTTGAGTTTGTGAATCTTGAGTATAAGAAGGTTCTACAACATAGCATTATCAGATTTCTTTCAATACTTCCAATTGTTAAAAGAATCATACAAATTTATGAAGGACTGAAGTCTTACGTTTCCTTTCAAAAACGCTGCCCCGTGATGATAAAAAAAACCTATTTGAGGATGATTGTGGAGGAATGCATTTATGGTTCATTCATGGATAGCTAGATCTGTATAATAAAACAATATTGTCTATGAAAAAACAAAGTAATTACCTGTGACATTCTTGCAGATTTAAAAAAGACTGAAAACAATTTTAGGAGAAAGGAGAGAACAAATTTCTAACCCAAGGAACCAAAGGCTGTTCAGGACACTTGAGGAGAATGGAAATAGCAATGTTGCTACAGTCATGCAAGAATTTATGAATTTTTATGTTCTCTGCCTCGCTCAAATTAAAATGTGGGAGAAGAGCTTGGGAGGAGCTGAATCCTTTGTTTGGATAAATATTAAATAGTACAGGCATTGCCTGGCCTTAAATCGTAACATCTGCTGGTAAATTAATGAAACAATCAGAAGTAATGTAACACATTTAGACGACCTTTTTGATGAAGTGATGGTTACCAAGACATTTTTGGTCTTCAAGTTGTGAATTTTGAAAAACTGAAAACTTCACTTGCAAGGAAAAATGGGTTCAAATGTTTAATCATTTGAACGACCAGAGTATATCTCTTCACTTCAGCCGCATCATGGTAAATCGACTCCAGTTGAGAGAGCAATTACCATTATCAACAATGTGTGGTCGCATGAAAGAGGATGGATAGCTGAATCAACAGTAAAGACTATTCAATTGGGAACTGACTTGCATAAAACTGTGTGTATATATACATTTAGATCTTTTCTCGGTTTCGCGTTCTGACAATATGGTAAGTCTACTTAAAACCCATCTGATTAATGTGTATGTTCTTTTTTTAAATGTGTTTTAGATATATTATTTATTTCATCGCCAATAGATTATGTCGGTATAAGGACTCGAATCATACATGAAATTTGCTAAAAGAGAATAAAGATCTTATCAAACGGGGGTGCAAAAATTGAGCTTATATACAGGAATCTTGGGTGTAGGAATGGCGGAGATAACGAAGGAAAAATAGAGTTTAACTTTTTAACCAGTTATAGAAACACCTAATGGAATTCTTCTGTTCTGAATAATGTATATACAGTTAACACAATTAGTCACATTTTTTAACATGTTTCGGATGTAAGTTAACTATAATATAATAATTTATATGTTTTATAAATTGTTAAATAGTTTCGGATGACTGCCACTAGGTTTTGCTGTGTTGCTACTAAATAAGAAAATTTTTCATAACATATTAGTTGGGAAAATTAATTATAGAGATAAAATTGAAAACGACAAATTTTAAGGCGAATATTTTTGTAATACCGATGACTAAAAATTAAATAAATTTATAAAATTAATTAAGCTGGGGAAAAAAAGGGAAAAATTGGAGGAAATTTGGCAACCCTGTTTTGAAACAAAACTGTGTCAAAATGTTTCGACAGTACTGCTTGAAATACCGCAATTACATAACAAAAATCACAATTTAACTTATTTTATTGGTATAAATGTCCAATCGAGTTTACTTATAACTAAATATTCCCCAAACACTCCATCTCTCATCAAATAATAATATATTAAATTGTCACTGAAAAAATTCAGCGTAAACTGTGACATAACTATTTGGGACAACTGTACTTTTCCCAGCCCCATCTACACCCGAAAACACCACTTAATTCGGAGTTTACTCGTCTCGACCAGGAAATTTGGCTTTTACGCTGCCACTTTTTTTGCGAATGACAGGCAATCAATCATTCGCGAATCCTCACGAAAGAATTGATTTTAGAGTGACTCATGGCAGCCAAATATGTAAACCTAATCAAATATGGGTTCAGTAGGGTTGCCAGACATCCTGAATAATCAGAACTTGTCCTGATTTCACAGGATTTTGTCCTGCGTCCCAAATCGACGCTGCTAGGGCGCTTAAATATCATGAATTATGAAAAAAATTAACAACTAGAAACTATCATAATTATTCCTCGTAAATTTTGGCACTGGCCCAGTTTAGCTAACTGGAAACTAGCAATGTTGCCAAAAATGTAGATCGTCAGCACTGGGTTGCCCAGTATGGAAACGCCGCCAGTGTCCAGTTAGTACCTATGATATTTGCTATGATAGAACTACGTCGATGTCAATTAATGTTTTGTTAATGCTATTAAAGTGTATCTTTTAAAATACATAGTGTATTCTACTATTATATATATATATATATATATATATATATATATATATATATATATATATATATATATATATATATATATATATATATATATATATATTTAAAAGCCCAAGGTAATGAAAATTGATAACACAACCCGGAGAAACACTTAGGAGAATATCACATCAAACAATAAAAGCTTAAGAAGGAAAATGGGAGATGCAGAGAACGGAAAGATATGACAAACTATTTTAACCGTTATATGAAAATAAATAAAGAAGTTGGATTTGAACCTGTGTCATTACGCGCTCATCAAGACGCTGATCATCAGAACTACCATCAGCGTCTTGGTCATATAAGCGATGAGCGCTTGATGACATAGGTTCAGATCCAACTTCTTGATTTTTTTTCATACTCGTATAACGGTTAAAATAGTTTGTCCTATCTTTCCGTTCTCTATATCTCCCATTTTCCTTCTTAAGCTTTTATTGGTTCATGTGATATTCTCCTAAGTGTTTTTCCGGGTGGTGTTACCAATTTTCATTTCCTTGAGCTTTTAAATACATCTATAAAATCACGTGTCATGTGATTTTCAATATATATATATATATATATATATATATATATATATATATATATATATATATATATATATATATATATATATATATATATATATATATATGAACCCCAAGATACCAAAACGTAAGGGTAAATAATTTCGTCATGAACTTTCTGAACAATGTGAGGTGTGCAATTATTCGTTTTGTATTGAAAATAGTGGACAAATTGATATAAAAAATAGAAACAATCAAGCACAAGTGATGTATGAGTTCTACAACTGCTTAAGAAAGTAATATTATTTTTTTATTTAAGAAGAATTCAAGAGAAGATGATGATGTAATTGCAGCTGAAGTTACATTTGATTTAGATAGTGCGTATCATCATCAGTCCTTTTAGACTAAATGACTGCTGAAATACATTATTGCCTGAAATATTTTCTGATTCCAAAATTACTAAAAATAAATTCACTCGCCAAAACAAAAGCTACTGCACTTATTAAGAATATATTAGCCCCACATTCAATTTTTTGCATCATCACTGATCTAAAAAGTGCCCTTTTTATGGAATATCTATTAATGCGAGCAACCATAATACAGAACCAATATTCCCTTTAATTATTTACTCGCGAAAAAGGTTTACACCAATGGTTTTGAACCGGGTGCCGCGGGAGCGACCAAGGAACTATTTTAAAGATGCCTAAATTGCCCCCAAAATATGTATTTCAAACATTTCTACAAAAATCGAACGACACTTGAAAGTATTTTTAAATTAGCTTCTCTGCCCTTGTGCAACATAAAACAATTAGGGTGCCAACTATCATAAAAAGATTGAAGACCACTGGTTCACACATAAAGCTTTTGGTAATTCTACAGATGAACAACTCCAACGCAATCGAAGGCGCTTTATTTTAAATCTGTATATATATATTTTTTTAAATTCGCTAATGCTATATATGTAGTGTATATAAAAGATATACATCATATACCGCTTTTACAAATTTAGGCGCGCAAATTTCTAATTATTATGTTATGAGGAGAAATAGATTGCGAGCCATCATGTCTATGATAGCAGCTTTTAAACCACCAAAAGAATAGGGTTAAGTTAAGTTAGTTCTTTAGTTTGTTTTAAAGTTAGGTTAATTCTGGGGTGGGTTGGTTTAGTTTGTTTACTAAACCAACCAACCCCGGATTTTGTGTATTGTTTTTTTCCGCCGGAAAGGAACCAAAAAAGAAAGCTATTCAAGTGACACGCTGTGGCATAGCTTTTAGTTCAGAATGACTGCTCGTTGTGTTGATTGTGAAATAACTTTACTTTCATTCTGGCGTGAATATTATGGTCGTTTTGAAGTTGTAAGGGATTTTGGTCAAATACACGGCCTAATCCGAAAAGAACATGTTTGTGAACGGTGCGAAAATATGGCTGAATTTGATTTAACGATAAGCATATGGAGATACCAAAGAAATTTGAAATTCGAAGACACAAAAAAGAGAAATGTAACTGGTTGGAATCAATTTTTAAAAGCACTTAAAACTAAACGTGTTTAAACAACCTACTACTCCTAACTTTCTATATCCTAGTTAAATTTTTATCCTCGCTTTATAATATCTACATATTTCTTGAATCGGTGGAATGAAACTCTTTCCCCCCCGAGGCTTATAACGTCATAGCATTGGCAAATAATAGCGTTATCTATTTGTTGGAAAATACAACTTTCAAGTGCTAATAACCGGAAAAATAGTTTGATTGTTTTAAATGGATACTGCTGACCAATCTACCAACCTGGCCCCAATTTCGAAGCAACATGCATAGTTTTAAGAACTAAAGGAAATAAAATTAACGATAACCCCTTTTTAGGCAGTAGACAACCCTTAAAAAATTTGTTGATCGAGAGATGCGACGTGATTATGAAGATTGGAAAAGCAAATTGTGCCATTGAGGTGGTCTTTTGTGTTTGTTGAAATTAAATTTGAACATTATTCAGAATTATCTTTGTTAATACCTGCTCAATATAGCTTTTAATAATGTGAATGTTGAACGGGTCTTCTCTTTACTGAATTCCCAGTGGACTAAAGAAAGAAATAAGTTATATAAATAACCACAGTAATAGTGATATTACAATGCAAATGGAACTTCGATTTCAACTTCACAGATTTTTATAGGAAAATTCTACAAAATAAAGTTTTATTAAAGGAAATATCAGAAGCAGATAGTGAAACAAGGTCTTCTGACCAAAAAGTCACGTGCTCTGAATTATAACTGATTTATAACCTTACGACCTTCAAAACTTTCAATAATTCCCGGACTAACCTTGGAGGACTTTAGCAATTGTACCATTCGAAAGAAAATGTAAAACAACATAAGAGTTTCAAATTTCCTTAGAATCGGCAGAATAGTTACACTGTTATTATCAAAATAACAAAAAAGCAAAGCAGGGACCGACCGACCGACATAGTTAGATGTAAAGTCTCCCGCGACTAAAAATGTGAATAGATTAAACTAAAAAAAAAAAATTACATTGGAATTTCTCTTGTACGATATGTTTTCTAATTTTAAATAATTGTGTTCATTTTTATGTACATATGTGTCGGATATAAGAGCGGTTGTGCACATGCTTAATATCTAGACATTTATAATTTATAGAAAAATTTAAATGCTTTGCTGATAAAAAAATCAATCTGGCAAACCCAGGTTAAGGTCATAACAATTAGCACTATAATTGCCCCACTATCGTTACTATGTGGTGTACCTAACATAGAAACCACTGGTAGGTGAAATCAGCGTCACTCATAAGGGAATCAATATTTCGACCAAGTTCAGAGCCACCTCAACGCTAAGAATCGACTGGCAATGGAGTCGGAAGCCTCTGAGGTTTCGGCACATCTTAAAGCCACTAGGCATTGTTGAATGAAGCCCCATACGCGAGGCTATGATCGTACTTTAGGGTATGTGTTTTCCATGTACGAAAATTGTTCCTAAAATTTATAATAATCCTCCGGAACTAGTCATTACGATTGACTAAACCCGGATAGTGGCTGCAGGCCTGGGCCGCGGTGTACCGGGTTTTGTGGCTGCGATCACAATGCATACTGGCGGTAATACGTAGAGCTGACACGGCCTCGTCCAGTCTGACTCTGGTGTTGATATACACGAACCCTATCTTGTTGGAGAAGGTGATGATGAAAATGAAAATCCGTAAAAAAAAATGAGAGAATGTGTTTTGGCTCTGAATTGAACCACCGAAGCATGTGAAAACAGGCGGTTTGGTCGCAGCTTTCTAAGCTTTCGGATGGCCGAGTGGTCGACGGAGCCTGTCAATTGCATCTCGGCGACGCATCTCGGTTCGCATCTCGCAACCGATCCTACGTTTCTTTTTTTACCGACCTGTCCTGTTCCTTCCTGCACTTTAACTTACACCCCGTGCATTTATTAAGTATTCCTCATCGCTAAACATCCATCATTCTGGTGTATTTCTAAGATGGGAGATTTGTGGCGCGGGCTGATAAGCCCGGTTGGGGCGCAGCTTTCTAAGCTGCTGAATGGCCGAGTGGTCGACGATGCCTGTCATTTATATCTCAGCGTTGTGTGTGGGTTCACACCCCACCACACGCAATTTTTTTTTTTATTTTCGTGTGGTCCTTTTCACTCCTACACCTTTCTCGCTTCAGCGCAAACTCTCGACATCACTCCCAACCGTCGAACGCCAAATACCAAAATCACTTAGCAATTTTATTCAACCATTCTTCGTTGTTATTCCTCAAAACTAAAAAGCGAGACCAACGAGGGCATCACTGCCCGGAAGTATGTGGGGGGCAAGGAGGGTCCGAAATCTTAATGGAATCATTAGTAACAAAATGGCAAGATATAAAGAGATTTTACTTTTCAAAAATAAACAAAACCAACCGTAGCATCTCACTAATTTTCGAAAAGAGGTTCGTAAAGAGAATGGTGAGATTAGGGGGAATGAATATATGCAAGATTCATAACTCGATTAACCAAAAGAGGAAACTACTGTATGCGCATGGAGAGAAGAGAAAAAGAGACTGTAACAATCGTATAGTACAACAAGTATAATCTTTAAGAGAGACAAATACAAGTAAATAGCCCCCCCCCCCCGCATTCGTGGCATAGGTATCAGCGTGTCAAATTCCCCCGTTATTTCTTTGATAACTCACCTTTTCATTCAATAGATCAAGAAAGCGTTCTTCGTCCGAGGTCATTTGCTTATTGCCGTGTTTTTCGACGAAGAATTTCTGCGTCTCCACTTGCCCTGATGCCCCCGGAGAAGACGACCTGTCTCAGGAAGAGGGCTAATATGTTGAGAATGGAGAGCATGGCGATGATACAGGGTGAGCCAAAAGTCTCTGGGCAGTAAGAAAATTCCCTTGCTGAAGAGTGAAATAACTATCCGCTGTGTAAATGAATGAAATGACTGCCCGCAGTGAAGACGAGGAAATATAATTGAAGAATTGTTATCTTCACCAATAAACTGAGAAGGATCAACTTTGGTGTTTGAGTACAAGGACACGTTTTAAACTCTGTAAGTACTTGACTGACCATTAAATTTTCTTACTGCGGAGAGACTTTTTGATCATCGTAAACATGGTGGCCATCAAGATCCTTTTACAATTAAGAAAAACTAAGACATTATTTTTTTTTTTATTTTTTTTTTTTAAGAAGTTCCACAGATTGAACAGTTGTTTTTTTTGTACTTCTTATGTTAACTTGTAATGTCACTTTATGGAGACCTGAATAAATCGAAAGTAGAGAAGGGATTCGATCCGTTAACTCCACTTGTGGCTGAGATGAAGGTAACGAGGTGTCTTATCCATTCAGCATTTTTCAAGTCTAAAAAGACTAGATTTAAGTTGAGCCTTTAAGTAATTTTGGCATCTGTTCTCCAACCTATCATAATCATACATGGGACTCGAAGTGGACACGTAGGACAGTGGTCAAGAACTAGCAATGAATTAGAATTGTTACATAATACACATCATGGTTAGGATTCCACGTTAAGCCGTAGGTCCCATGACTGCCTAAATCCACTTTGTTGTCTCCTACTATACTCCCTCGTTGTTCTATCCTGAAACTTTCCTCTTCCCTTATCTTTCACTCCTACCTTCCGTATCCACACTGCCCGGAGCCTAATGAGGCTAAAAGGACTACAAAGGGGTAACACCCCCCACCACGTGCCTTGATCATTCTTTCATTCTAAAGAGGGCCACGGGGGAGGGAGGTTCAGACGATCTGTTATTTATCTCTGACTTTCATTTCATAGCATTTAAGGGGTAATTTATAGCCCTATTAACCACTACAATGCCATTAGATATTGGGTAAGGGGTGGATGTGTGAATGTTCTTCTCACACTCTCAAAATTTTAGATATTAGAATGAAAGAATGTGTCTAAAGAGATTATAATTAAACGTGATTCAGAGAACATTTGGTGAAATTATTCTTCAAAAGGAGTATTACACAAAAGAGGTTTCGATCGAATATTTGGTCCAAGAAAAAACTGGACCTCCACTAACGGGGTCAGGCAAAGGAGGTAAGAAGGGCATAGAGGTGAGCCAAAACAAACATTGCCTTATCCCTGGGACTGTAATGGAAAACCTCATGTAAACAGACATGAGGCTGGATCACCACTGGAGTTAAGATCTTAACTGGATCTCCTCGTCGCTTGATGCCACTTGCAAGAGAGAATCATTTCCCCTATTGTGACCCCCCCCCCACCCCCCCGCCTCTCGCGAAGTGTAATGGATCGTTCTGTTGCATTTCTCGATCAGAGATTTTGTGAGTGTTTGAAAGAGAAAAAACCGAGTGAGGAGGAAGTGGATCATATCGTGTGTGGTTGGTGTGCATGGAGGAAGTTTATGAAATGTAACAATATATGGGACCCATACCTATAAACGGTCAAATTTATGTGGACAAAATGGCAGTTGACTTTGTGTTTGATAAGACAGAAATAGGTGCGTAGCTTTTAATGGCGTTGATGTGTACCGACCCCATTGTGGGAAAGCGGCTGAAGATCATGTTATGAAATATGTTCATTTATTTTTTAGAGCATGGCTGCTTGCCTTATTGGAGGGTGTCGTCTCCGAATCAGACACACTCGAAGGACTCATCGTCATCCGATGAAGCGCTTCCCTTCCCCATTATTGCGTGGTCCCCCAGACTCATCAGCACATTCTTGCTGAATGTCCCACTCCGGGGATCTTCGCGCACGCTACCTGTCCCGGTACCGGGACTAGCGGGGTCGCTTCCTCTTGTCCCTTGTACTCGGAAAAAGTTTGTGCACAGCTGAGTGTGGAATTGTAGATTGGGGGCTAAGCGGGTTTCCTCCACTGTTTATAGTCGTTGAGTGTTGGCTGAATAGTCAGATGCTGGTGGGGGGGGGCATCGCCCCGGCGCCTGGACATGCATTTGTGGTTTGGGTGTGCTTTTGCTTCGAGTGAGGATACATTTAGGGTTTCTGCTATTGAGGGTCTTTAAAAATTCTTATTGGGGTACGCCATGTACTTCTTGTGCTCAACCCGAGCTCGGGGTACTAAACTGATGGCGAGGGTACGCAATTAGGAGAAATTAGTGACACAATTACCATACCCAATGATAAGTAACCCCACCCCTTACCTACTTCTTTCAGTGTGTAGCAAGTCGCCGTGAGAATTAGGAATCTGTGGCGGCTTGACCCCCCACATTTCTGAGTCAATCGGTTTTCAAATGGCAGGAGTCAATCCTCGTGACTCCGCAGTCTTGGTTACTTTTAATTTTGTTTTAATTAATCAGATTTCAGATGATTGGAGAGTCAATCTTCGTAACTCCGTGGCAATCATAGTCACCTTTAGTTTCTGAGGCAATCAATTTTTAAAAAGGTGGGAAAGTCATCTTCGTGACTCCGCAGGAGCATTATTCACTTTTTTTAGTCAATCAATTTTCAGATGATGGGAGAGTCAATCTTCGAGACTACACAGCAGTCATGATCTCTTTTGCTTCCTAAGTCATTTAGTTTGAGAGGGTGAGAGAGTCAATCTTTTTGACTCTGCAGCAGTCTCGGTCACTTTTACGTTCGAACTTTGACTGCAATTTTAAGGGTAGTGTGTGTGTATGTGGTGGGGGGGGGAGAATACATAAAAAATATCTATCCCTGGAAATCTTTAATCCGGGAGAATAGTTTCGCAAGTGACTGGTTTCCATATTCGTTATTCTCGGACTGGATGTAGAGACCAGGCATTTCCAAGGACCTGTGTTTCATTATCTCAGCAAAGAGAGGGAAAGGGTAACAAAACGGGGCAATGACACTCTTTCAATAACCAGACGACACACTATAAATAACCTGATGACACTCTTTCAATAACCAGACGACACACTATAAATAACCTGATGACACTCTTTTACTAAGCTGATGACACCGTGTTAGTAACTTATATTTTGCAATTGATTATGTATTTTGTAATTAATTATGCGATTAATGTAAAATGTATTTTCATTACTTAATAAATCTTATCTTATCTTATCTTAGGGTAAATGTCTTTATGTTATAGTCTTGTATCTGATCACAAGAGTTTTCCCAGTTTTATGTGAGTCATTTTATTTGACTTCGCTCACAATTAGAGAAGTAACCTGAAAAAAATGAATATATGGGAACAATGTAACCAACAACATGGAGTCAACGCGCTTGAATACCACTTTACATATACCCTATCATACATTTCAAGTAACTTTTCTTAATCACTCACTCTCAGCCACTAATACCTAGTCTTAGTCTATAGCACACAGAAGGACAGCAAATCCCACAACATTCATTTTTAAACTCACAGCACTTTTTTTTTTATTTCTAGTCGTAATTCTTCCAAGCTCACTTTCGCAAATAGATTAAACAATCATAGCGACATTATACACGTTTGCCTCAGACCCCTCTCTATTATATATTTGTGCCTGGTGGGGGAAGGGGGGGCAGACAGGTACCAGCAGCTATTTGAGTTTTTAAAAGGTTTTCACCACTCAGAATGATCAAATTGTGGGAGGGAGGGGGGGTAGCATGAATGAGATTAAAATTGCAAATGATGTCGGAATGAATGTGATTAAAATTTGAGAGGGTGCGAGCACGTATGAGTTTCAAATTGCAGAAGGATGAGGGGGTGAACATAAATGGGATTAAAATTGTAGTATGTATTCACAAATGAGATTCAAATTGAGGATGATATCAGCACAAATGGGATTCCAATTAGAGAATACAAATACGTATAAGTTTCAAATTGCGGGGGGCTATAAGACGAGAGAGTTTCAAATTACCAGGATGGTTAGCACGAGAAAGATTTGAATTGGCAGCTATGTAAATACCTATGAGATTCTAATTGTGCAAGGGTATGGGATTCAAATTGCAGGGGTTGTAATCAGGACTGAGATTGTTCAAATTGCATTCAATGCTTGCGCGAATTTTATTCAAATTGCGAGAGGGTGAGAGGAGCACAAAAGGAATTCAAATTGCGGAAGAGTTCGAATGGGATTCAAATTACAGGGAAGTCAAATTACAGGGAAGTAAGGGGGGATTGGATTAGAATTGTGGAGTTGGGGGTTTGAACGCTAAGGAGTTTTAAATTGTGGTGTATTCACGAGCGAGATTCAAACTGCAGGTAATTTCAGCACGAATAAGATACAAATTGGGGAAGAAGCAAACGCCAATGAAATTCAAATGTAGGCGAGAGTAATCACGAATGGGATAGAAATTGTAAGTGATCTAAGCACGAATGAGATTCAAGGGGGTTGAGGACAAAGGAGGACGAAATATCGTTTATGTTTATTGATGCAAAATGTACATTAGGGATGAATTATCTGAGTACAAGGTTACCTGTAATTCATTTGAGTTTAGTATTGACGGTTGGGGCGACTTACGCAGATGGACATTCATTTGTATCTTTGCTTCGTCTTATTTTTTCACCGGAATTCAGATTTACAGTCCATTATATTTTCTTTATTTTTTAAGCGGCGGCAACTGGTTACGCGGGTCCGTTTTTCTAATTAGGCCTTTTAAAACAGTGACTCGAGAATCTGTATCGAAAGACGCTCGATCTGTGCCTGCGGCCACAATGTTGCTCGCTCATAACTAACGGTTATTCACGGGTGCGCGTAAACTGCCGGGCGCACGCGGTGAAACATTTACTCATTGTAAGTATATTATATGATAAGGAGAGTTCGCAACTCTCCTAAATATGTCTTCAACCCACAAATATTAATAATAACATTGGTCAACAGCCAAAATGGTTCACATATGAGATTATGCTCACACAACTAATTTCATGTTGCTGATTTTGAATCTACTAATATTGTTTTTTTTCTATCAGACGAGGTTTTATAAAAAAAGATCGATGGGTACAAATATTAAATATTCCGTCACTTGCGTCTTTCACCGTGTTCATCACTAATGTCTCCAAGGTCATCTGGGAAAAAAATCAATATGAGAGTGGAAAAATTGCCATTTCAAGGACATCTTGCTCCCAATGCATGATAATTCTGAAGCAAAAGCTTCAACACATTGGGAAAATAATTCCCATGAGTTTTTCGCCAGTGGGTTCAAGGCCTTGGTGAATTCGCTATCATGAGCCAGTATGCGAATCTGTTGTCCATTCAAGACACCTGTTTTCAACTTAGCTTCGGAAACGACACCATCTAGTTTTTGACATAAGTATCGAAACCCAGCACCAGATTGATCCATAGCCTTGATGAATTTTAGCCAAACCGAGTTTTAGATGCAGTGGAGGCAAAAATATCTTTTCTGGATCTAAAAGAGGATTGTGAACACAGTTGAACCTTTCAGGCGCATCTCTTGGTCTTGTCGGCCATTCCTTTCTCACATAGTACTCTGCATCAGCTCTGCTGTCCCACAAACACAAAAAGCACATGTGATTTGTGTAGCCACTCTGAAGGACAAAGTAGTAAAGAAATGACTTTGAGATCCCCACATATCTTCCACTGGTGTTTCTCGTACTCTATAGCGGCTAACAAAATCTTCATTGTTTCATAACTTTCAGCCATCTTTGCGGCATGTGCTATTGGAAAAGATAATAACCGATTACCATTGTGTAAAAGAACAGCTTTCAGAAAGTCTTTTCCAGAGTCTATAAACAGCCTCCAATCATCTGATTTGCATGGTTCAGACTTGCATAATTGTTGCATGAGAGATACTGCGTCCTCACAGTAACAAAGGTTGTTTGCCAACTTGAAAAATGCAGACAACTCTCTATGTCGGTAACGAGCTGTAGTGATACGCACTCCAGCTTCCAGCAGGTTACGCTGCTTTTGTCTGGATCCCAGAACTTCGGCCTTTTCTTTGGACAAGTCTAGGTTCTTGATGAAATCATGAAGCGCTTCTTGAGTAAAGAGTTTAGGCCGGGTATTTTCAGTCATCCTGGTAGTCGTCTTCATTTGAGGTAGAATTAGAATCGGAATCACTCATCAATTCTTGTTCAGTCGGTGGATTTGGGACTGGGAGTTCAGCGCTGTGCGGAACTGGTTGGATTGCAGAAGGAATATTGGGGTACTGCACCTTGCCTCGTGTTTTGATGGTTATTCCCTTAATGTTTGTGAGGCAGAAGTAGCAGTCACTGCTGTGGTCTTTGGGTTCACGCCATATCATTGGTACAGCAAACGGCATTCCTGAGCTTCGCTTACCACACATCCACTCGCCCAGGTGGTTGACACAAGACTTACAAACTATATGAGGTACCCAATTCTTGTCTTGGTCACCCAAAGGACATTTGAAGTAACTTTTGTAATTCAGTTGAACAGCTTTTATGATTGGTTTCTTGAGGCTACCAGGAGTGAAGGCGCCACATATGTAACAAAAACGATCAGCATCGTTCACGCACTTGCCACGTTCCATGTTTTGTTAAGTTCAGAGTAATTAGATATTAGGCAGTTGTAAATATGCACTACCATGAACCAGCAAACTGAAACAAACAAAAAAGCACAAATTATGAAAAAAGTATTGCATAAGTGGAACCAATGAACATATAAATTAGAGTATGAATAACAGGGTGCACCAAATATATAGATATGCTGGTTCTGGTAAACTGAGCCCGATAAAGCTATAAGAATGTCATTATTAAATTCAGCCCATACAATTACCCTAGAATTAGACTATTTTGATCCAGAACCAAGATAAAAAAAAATTGTTGACCAGTGACCAGTAATTAGAATTTAAGCAGTTGTAGATATTCACTATTATGAACCAGCAATCTGAAACAAACATATAAATTACTGTAAATGATTTACCAAGTAAAGATACTTTTGTGCCACAATATAAGAATTTCAATCACTATTATTGGAATCTGCTTTAGCGTTTCTTTATCGACCCACTCCTATGCTTTCTGGAGATCATAAATCATGCATACATCTCCCACCTCTTATCGCTTGCTTTCCTAATCAGTTGTGTGAATGCACTTGATTGAAATCACCTTACTTGCTCGAAACTCACCTAGCTCATCCTGTATCATTTCCTGTTATTTTCTTAAATTCAATAGGATTTTTACCTGCGGCGAAGCACCAGGTCTAGGCTCGCTTTTTTTCAAAAGGAGTAAAGTTCAATTGTACCCATTTAGAGCCATGAAATGACCCATATGATCATGGGACATATGCTTATTAACCCTGGAGATTTCAAATCTGCTATCGGATTTAGCGTTGGATGGCGCCATCTAGTGATATAAGCCTCATTTAGTCATTCAACGACACTTGTAAGTGATTTGAATCATGGGAAACCATCAATGCAATAACCATTTATCATCTGATCACAAAACGCCGCAAGTCATTGGAGAGACTTTTCCTCTTGTTTTCAATACACCAACAGACCTATTTGTATGTTTCCCCTTTTCCCTCATACCATTTTTCAAGGACTCAGGCAATGTTCTATTTTCAAGAGCCTTACAACTCAATCACTGAACCTATTCTATAAGAAACCACCGTGAACTTTTAGGATATTTTCTACTATATCACTTATTGCAGGTGCCTTCCCGTTTTTTAACGTATTTCGTAATATTATTAGGTGGATGTACCTTAAAATATTTCTAGGATGCGCAAAGATGGGTCAAATAACGCCTAGGTTCGGTGCCCTGTGAAGTATAATACTCATTCTCTGACGGTTTGGCAATAAAAAAAAACGAGTTTTATGGGATCACAATTAGAACAAAAACGATTTCGATCTCGCATCATTTTCACGCTCTAGAAAATATATCCAAGCTAAAAAAAAATAAATGGTAGCAATTACAAAAAAGATTCACATATCTTGTGGATTGGTTCTTAACCCGGAGGCCACGAACCCCTTGGGAGTCCGTCTATGGGCTTCATCGGTCCCATGATGGTCAGATAAACGGAAGGTAAAACAACATTCTTATTGAAATGAACTTTGAGGCACAATTAACTTCCCTTTATTTAATTTACACAATTTGGATTTGTTTACTTTTATTTTAATAGAGTCGCCATTTATTTTTGAATTTTAAAGAGTGAGAAACATAATTCGTTTCAAATAAAATGAAAGTAAATTAATTATATACAAAATATTCTGTTTGTGACTGAAAAAAAGTTAAGAACCACTGTACTAGAGATTAACTAACTCCATGAAATGTCAATTCCCTTATAATTTTTGGACGTAATCTTGGGCAAAATAAAAACAAATGGACAAAAATACTTGAAATAAATACAAGTACTCACGTTTGAAGTTGTAGTGCTCGAAATTTAGATTGCAGCTCTTTGTTCCTGGCAGAAAGCTGAACCAACTGATCGGCTTTCAGCTCAAGAGGATGGACTGGGTTGTTGGCCTCGACTTCGGCTATTTCCTTCTCGATTTGCAAGAAGTCAGCGAGCACTGCTGCACTCACCTTCGCATCGACCTGAATTAAACATTTTGTTCACTTAGCTGTCTATATTATTGACCTTTTTACAGTCTGAATATCATATAATGCACAGGATTTATTGACGCTAGAGTACACACAATATTGAAAGAAAGACTAAATGAAAAAAAGATTAGTCTGCTCTTCCGAAAACTATAAAGAAGTTGCGATTAAATACAGGTAGAGCGAATTTGCAGATACATCGTGTCACTATGAACCGGAAAAACGGTTCAACGGTTTATTAAGTAATAAATACAAGAAGGGGTAATTACATACATCCTATGTAGTTGGAATGATAGAAAATAGTGGTGAAAATAGATTTAGCAGAGGAGGTAAAAGCACTGAGTAGGAGTAGGAAAAGATAGCTTCCCGGAGACATGGAAATCGTTATCAGTTTAGTTTTGGAGGTTAAATTTAAATACTATACAAAGATTAAGGATAATATACAATACATTCTTAAGATTACTGTTGTTATATATTTTTTATTGTTCATTTAATTTTATTTTATTTTATTACGCTTTCTATTTACAATTTAAATATGCTAGAGAGGTTAAGGATAATTTACCATACAATCTTAAAATTACTGCTATTGTACACTTATTTAATTCGTTAGATTATTATATTTCACTACACTTGAACTTTACGTTAGTTTTTAATGTTTATTAATTCTGTTTTTGTAATTTGTTAATATAGTTTTACATTAATTTGATTAAAATTTGATTTATTATTATTGTATAAATTTTTTTATTTTTGCTTATTTTTTTACTACATAATTTATTCTCACTAATTTAGTTTAGTAACACTTTAATTGTTCGTTACTTTATGTTTAGACTAGATTTTCTATTGTTGTCTATAATTTACAGTTTATTGACTTTTGCTTAATTTGTATTTATTCTATTTATTTTACTATTCTCACTATATAACTTTTATTGAATTAGATTTATTTCACTAATTTGATTGCTTTTATTCGCTCACAGTTATTCTTCACTTTGGTTGCACTTTTTCGGTGTTCACTATTTGATTTGGGATGTTTTTTGCCCACTCTTTATGGCTTTAAATGTTGTCATATTTACGTTGTGTACATCTCTTGGGTTGATGTACACTAGGGATTTTAAGAGTAGGGCCGACACTTCTTTCCTGGAGTATGGTCCCTCGTACGTCCATTTGTACTCACCCGCAGCTAGGCCGATGATGAGTAGTTCAAGGTCGTCTTTGGGGGCCGGGGACAGGGGGGAGCCGAAGACACGTAGACCCACGTCTTTTCCGTCAAAAAAGAGACCTCTTTCGAGGATTTCCTTTTTCTCGGTGAGGGGGAACCCTTCGTGCCTCTCGTCCTCCTCTTCTTCCTCGTCCGAAGTGGATTGTGGCTTCTGTGGTATTTTTGTTGGTGACTTCTTATTTTTCCTCTTTTTCTTCTTCGCGCCTTTCTTCTCCTCTTCTCCTTCCGATGGCGTTTGTATTTTTTCTTCTTCTACTCTTTCGGTTTCCTTTACCCCATTACTTGAGGGGGCCTTTTTTCCTTCTTCGATGAACTCGAGATTAAAAAGGCCCGCCGAGTCTGGGTTTTCGGGGAACCAAACCTTTTTTTTGCAACCGTTCTTCTCAAGAAGAAGGTTGAGGTGGGACGAGAAGGTACCGGGGTTTGTTAGGTTTCCCAGGTGGGCAACCATGACCATGGCCATGACTTCTTGCCCTTCCTTCGGCATGACTAACTTCATCCCGTTTGTTTGCGCCGGAGTGGTATTTCTTGCTGTCGTGTTCGCGTACGTGGTTTTTTTCCTCTCTTCTTTTTCATCTCTTAGCTTATCTCTTTTCTTGCGGATGGCTTCTTTTCGGATTGGGCACCTCATGGCCAGGGCCCTGTGGTCACCCCAACAATTAACACATTTTTGCACCCTTTCCCTGCACTCTTTCCAAGCGTGTCCGGTTTTGGCGCAGTTGGAGCATGCAGGGTCGGCAATTGTGCAATCTTTTGTGGCGTGTTTTTCGACTGCATAGCATTTAAAGCAGCAGTCGATTTGAATGTATTCTTCTTTGACTATCTGTTCCGGGCTGACCTTCAGGTAAAAGCCGAGCAGCCCGTCGTTTTTGGCTCGGTTTGCCATATCGATGGTACTGAAGACAATTTTTACCACGCCGTTTCCTTTACCGAACTTGGACACTGCTGTGATGCAGGCCCACTCTTGTTTCGCTTCAAGTTCTTTCTTTATATCTTCACAGGAATTTTCTGTAAAGATTGGGTCTAGTTTTGTCAATATGAGGGTTCGTTGGGCCAGGATTTCCTGCGGTACACTTGCTTCAAGCCCAATCTTCTGGAGATGAGCTTGAGCTTCGTCGGAGACCAGCCTCTCGACGTCCCCCATTGTGCTGCAAATGGTTGCATAACCATTGGGAGTGTCGAGGAGTCTGATCAGCACCACGTGGATCTTTTTATAAATTGTTTGTATCACTTCCATTTTTTCCGGTTTAGGTGCCCCCCCCTATGGTACGGAGGGGGATCCTTTTGCAGTCCTGAGGGGCTGCCCCCATGCTGGGGCCCCTCTTCTAGTGGCTGTTCTTGAAAGAGGTGTGTGTACGTAGTTTTGCACTAATAAAAATTTAACACTTATTGCGGACCGCTTTTATATGCGTCCGCCTCTTCACTTGATTTTACACAAAGAGTTTACACTGCCTTCGTGGCCAATTGCTTACGCGGAGCTTTACCTCCGGTAGACTTGCGAGCTGTCTGCTTAGTACGAGCTATAGATCTCTGTTTTTTCGAACCGGAAAACTGACTTCAGCCGTGATTATGTGTAAACGGTTGGAACGTTAGTAATACTTTAAATCTATCCTGGCGCCTGATTGGTTAAAATGTTATAGTGTTAAGTTTAGATGAAATAACTACTTATATAGGTGAATTTTGTGTAAATCGAAAGATTAAAATTAATTTATATTTAATACGTAAATTAATACACAAAGTGAATAAGTAAATAATAATAAAGTCAAAAACGGTGCATAAGCAGATAAATATAAATATAGTTACTTATATAACCAATTTATATGTGATTTAAAAAGTGTACAATTCTAAACATAAGCAACTAAGTTGTGAGTGGCCAAGAATAAAACAAATGATTAAATGTAAATACACTATTAATAAGTTAACGAATCAATTAGTAATAAGTGAAATATAAAACAAACATTGTAATAGAAAAAAAAAAAATAATAATAATAATAATAATAATTAGATTATACAAACTAAACCCTATTATGGGGTAATATATAAAATGTTAAAGTAAATCATTAAAATATAAAAAGTTGAACTCCTGTGTAAAATGCTCCAGGAGAACCCCTCTATATGTACCTTTGCCTTCTACTAAAATCCTTCTCCTTCTCAGCGATGTATTTTTTCTTTTCATCACTATTACTAATACATTATTTATATTAATCTATAATAATGTCTTGTACTTTTTTCAAATAAATAAATATATCCGAAGTAAATAGAAGACTGCTAAGAATTCCGTATGTAATCTACGCTCTCTCGCAAAGTTACATCCAGCAAAGGAGGAAACCGTCGAGGAAATATTACTTGACGCCTCCATAGATTTTTCGCAAAAGTGTAAATTCCCATGTGTCACCCCTATACCTCCTGTAACGATACCAAGTGAATGTGGTACGCAACCATAAACCACACCCAGTGCCAGTGCCACACAATACCGGATTACGGCAAGTTTTCGGACCCCGACCCATCGTATCAAAGGTAAAGTGCTAATTGGATTTGGACTAAATTTTTTTCCTTTTCTTTGCTCCTTTCACCCCACATACCCTACATGAATATAACGACTATGATGACGCAAAAATGACGGACGACGCACTCAGGGTTAGCCTGAGGACTCTCCCCGAAAAGACAAAACCCGATCGGGGGGACGTCTTCTCCATGGCCTACGGCGAGCTCGACGTAGCTCTCGTTAGGCTTATAGATACGCCCTTCGGATACACGGCAATATGCCAGAATGAAAAGAACGCGGAGGTTCTGGCCTCTGCCAAGGCCGACTCCGTCTTCAAAGTAATTAACCTGACCCCAAAGATCCCTCCCCAGATTCAGGCTCACCGTAGTGTGGTCTGCCGTAGGCTAGACCCTTGGGTAGGGCACCACACCGCGCCGGAAATTACTTCCGAAATCGAGGCCAACCACTCGTGGGCCAAGGTGACGGAAGTAATAAAGTTCAAGGAGTACACCCATGTTTTTAAGGTTGTATTCCAAGACACCTCTATGGCCCAGAAAGCCAAAGAATCTGGCCTCCTCCTCTTCCACGTCAGGGTCTGCCCTGAACAAATCGAAAGGGAGGAATTTACACAAGTACAAACATGCTTCAAGTGCTATAAGCACAATGAACATACGACGAAATCGTGCCCCCAAACTACCGATGTCTGCTCGGTGTGCAGCAGATCTGGCCACGTATGGCGTGAGTGCAGGTCCCAAACCAAAAGGTGCGTAAACTGCAAGGGCGAACAACATCAAACTCAAATTCGCCTGCGATTCCCTATCACCAGGGATTTCCTCTCCCCCCCCCCACTCTCTATCCTTTTCATCAGGGAAACCTATCCCTACCTATTATCTTCCACTATCATATGCATAGATGCATGCGTGAGTGCAGCTGCATTCTCATATGTGTGTATGTATTATTTTCCTTTTCAACACTTTTTATATCCAATGTCCAAAAATGTAAATAGAAAAACAAAGAACGATGTGGAATGACATCAGTGGGAGACTGGACAGGGAGAGTGATTCCGTAAAATTCTGGAATAACATCCAGACCCAAATTGAGGAAGGAGATGACATCATAGAGGACCCAAAGACTCTCGAAAAGAAGATTTAGATCGCACTGGCAAAAGATTTTCGCTATATCACCGGAGAGAACGATGACTTCGACCAGGACTTCGAAAACCAACTGCTCGACGACCTCGGCACAATGATACATAGAACCCACCCTCATCCGCAAATATCTCAGAAAAGAGTGATGGTTGACCACAGATGCCCGATAACTGTCGAAGAGACCTTAAACACCATAAGGTCCTTCAAACAGAGGGCTCCAGGCTGGTCTGGGATTACGAAAAACAACCTCGTAAATGCCCCAAGGCAAATTATTCAGGGATTGGCAAACACGATGAATGTCGCCCTGAATACAGGCTACTTCCTTGATGGATACAAGATGGCAAAAATCATCTTTATCCCAAAGGGGAACAAGCCCCCAGACCAGGTGGCAAACTATCGCCCGATCTCTTTTCTTGAGATGCAGGGTAAAATCTTTGAAAAGATTTAGCGAATAGGCTACAAGCTCAACTGAGTGAGTTAGAAGCGCACAACCCACAACAACACAGGTTCCGCAAAAAAGGGGCACAGACACCGCCCTGGCGCTCCTAACTGGGAAAGTAGCATACACCCAAGCGAACAGGTTCTATGTAGACATTGTGTTGAGGGACATGCAAAAGCCTTCGATAAAGTCTGGCTGGAAGGACTTCAATACAAGATCCTGAACCTCCAGCTAGACCCAATCCTGGAAAGGATCGTCTGTGACTTCATCATGGACAGAAGGGCGTGTCTCATGATTGAAGTGCACAGAGGCCCCTAATTCAAATTAAAGTCGGGCGTCCCTCAGGGAAGCTGCCTGAGTCCTCTGCTTTACTTGGTCTTCGCCATCGACCTCCCAACTCCGGTGCACAGGGACACGATGTATCTGCAATACGCAGATGACGTCACACAAATTGTCCCGTGCCCGGAGAGGAAAGCAAGGGCGCAGGCGGCCCGCACTTTAGCGGAAATCAACAACATCAGCCGATTCGAGAGACGATGGAAAATCAGGACCAACAGGGACAAGTTCAAAATTGTCCCGTTGAACCGCGAGTTGACATGGCCCATCATCATAGATGGGAGATGATACGGCTACTCCGCAGAAGGCACCGCCCTAGGCCTTAAAATCACCGACCATGGATACTCGAAACACCACACGGAGAGGCGGAACCTGGCGAAGAGAGAAATCTCCAAGCTCTACAGGTTTAGAGATCTTAGCTCGGCCAACATCAGGAAATTATATATGATGTATGTCCGGGCTATGCTGATCTACCCCGCAGTGGTGTCCCAAGCGGCTAATAAAACCTCAATGAAAAGACTCCAACGTATCCAGAACACTGCCTCTCTGCTTATCAACAAAGCAAGAAGGCGTGACCGAATCAGGCAAAGCGTCCTGCATCGGAGGAAACGCTTGGAGCCCATCAATGTCGTCACCCAGAAACTGGGCAAAAAGATCTGGTCCACTCTAAGGGATGATGTCATTCCAGAAATGCAGGAAGCAGGTGGCAGGTTAAATATACCCGCGAGAGCCTCACGCAGAAGCCGGTTCCCGAGCACAAAACTCTGTTCACGAGAAAATCTCACTCCAATATACACATAAAAAGCATCACAACACATCACATCTAGTTCCATACAGATACGCACGAAAAATGAGACTAAAGACAACACTAAAATAGCATTGTCGGCAAGAAAGCTATAAAAGGCTTGAATGCTACAAACAACACTATTACACTAAAAGTCAAAAGACAGAGAAGAAGAGACAAAATACAATAAGAAGAACATTACAAACACATGAAGAAACAAATAGACATTTAAAAACACAAAATAACAACACAAATAAAGGAAAAATGAAATAGAATAAAAATAAAGCGATGCCCTCACTACTAAGGCAAAATCCCCCCCCCCTTCATCTTTAATTTTCACCCACTATATCTTCCACTATACCATCTCTCTTCGAAAAACTGAGTACATCATCATCATGTAAAAATCACACATGACTGCTTTGTGACATCACTCAGAAGAACATTCACCATTACCTAAGAGAAGTCTTAGCCGGCAAAGGAGGAAAAGATGAGCGTAAGTCACTTCCAAACTACCCCTGATTTTCATAAAGCCTTTCCGTGGACGGTAACTACGACTTGCCAGAAACCTACCGGACCTAAAGAGATCCTCAAGCCAACCCCCTCTTGCCCCCCACCCCCCTGAATAAAAATACCTTTATTTCCCTGGCTCGTCATATTGATATGACGTGCTAAACCCTCCCCCATCCCTGCTCCCCCCTGATGTTTTGGCTCCGTGAACGTGACTCTACACATAATAGCTTCGTTGCAACTATGCCGTTCTACTTAGAAAAGGCATAATTGCAAACTTTGGGGAAAGGAGGTCTGAGGCTTAGCCCGCTGCGGAACCCAAAGGAAGGAGTAACCTGGATTAGGATTCAGTTACAAACGCGGGGAGGCATAACACCCTACCCTGCGGTCACCGTCCAAGACCACAGAGGGAGACTCTACCGTCTCTGTGAGATGTCGGACGTAACTGTTAAATACCCAAACCCCAATAGAGGGGGCGGCACCCCGACTGGAGTCAGTTGATTCTGGCTTCAGTCATCATTAATCCGCCATGTTTTTACACCCTCTGAGGAGCCCAACCAGGTCCATACTCAGCTATCATCCATCACCACATCCAAGTCATGTTTCACGGGGTCCTCATCGGCGGGGTGGGGGTACGCCCCAAAGTAAGAATCAAGCAGTAATAATGGCATCAAGCACATCCCACCTTATTCTAGCGCACACCACAGAGAAGACACCCACTAGCCGCTACCCACGACACCCCCATCACAAACATCATAAAAACACGTACAGGCCACAAGCTCGTCTTCCGCTCACAGGAGGACGCGCTAACCTTCCACGAGAACACAGCCGACACATTCGCCACTCACAACCTCTACACCAAACTCGCAGACGGTATCATAAAAAGATACCAGATACGAGTCACAAAGACCAATCCCTTATGGTTGGCCTTCACAAATGATGACCTCCGTACACACCTCAGACAGGAGTATGGGGAGGAGGTGATCAAAAACCTATATTTTAACAGAACGAAAAACTGGGCAGTGGTCACACTGTCCAGCGAAAACACCAAACAAATGCTGCTAGACCAAGGCATCAAGGTCTGCGGCACACTCACACACTCACATAACATGGAATCACAACACAACATAAGACCTACGCAATGCCACCAATGCTACAAAACCGGTCACACAACCAACACATGCGTAGCAGACCTAATCTGCTCGAAGTGTAGTGTAGTGGGGCACCCCTACACCACATGCACTGCAACCACAGCCCAGTGCTCAAACTGTGGCGGCGACCACGTCGCCGTCAACCCCAAATGTCCTTACTTGAGTAAGGCCCGCCATGATGCCGTTGCGGCTATACGGCCCCCACAACCAGTCCACACAACCACACACTCCGCCCCCGCCCCCTCTCCCCTCACTAGAACATTCGCTGCAGCTGCCGGTGCAACTTTGTCTGCTTCCCCTGCTCCACCCCAGACCCCCCCCCCCCAAGCAGTGCCTACACCTCATCGACACATCCCGTCCCCCCCCAGCACCTTACATTCAGAGACCCCCACTACTACCGACACCCACACACCACACAGCCACCCCCCCCCCCCACACACCCACCTCCCCCCCCCCCACATCATACAACTAACGAAACCACAAACACGAAACTACGCCTGGCCACCTTGCTCTCAACGGTAGCAAAAGACATGTCGAGGGGCGACCCCCGGCTATACGCAAACATATTAAACACATTATTCGCCTCTAACGGTAAAGAGCAGATCACCTTCCCTGAGAAGGTGTTCGCTCTAATAGACGAACACATAAACAGAAGACCCGCACTCCTCCCCACTCCGGTGGGCACGCACACCTCCCCACCTGGACCCACCGGCCCCCACTTTCACCACGCTCCCACCGCCTCCCGTCCTCCTGTCCCTGCACCTGCCTTACCTACTCCTCCGCCTACTGCTTCCGCCTCTCTCCCAACCCCCTCTCCTGCCCCCACTCCTTCCACCTCTCTATAAAACCCCCTCCTACCTCCACCATCCCCTTTCGGCAACCTCCACTGCCCCTAACCCCCTTCCAACCGTCTCCGGCCCCCCTTCCACAGTCTCCAGCCCTACTCCCACTGACGCCCCAACCCCCACCTCCCCTCAGCCCACAGAACCCCGTGCCAAACCAAAAAACCCTACCCCCCCGCACACACAAGCACTCCTCCCCCTTCCACTCCTCCTCCGACCCAACCTCCTCTCTCCCCCGACACCCCACCTCGACACCTCCCTCCACAGAACATACTCTTCCCTCTACCACGGCCTGCCCACCCAACAACACCGCCGTGAACCCAACAAAACTACAGCCAACACGGGTAAAGGTACTCGCTCCTCACTCCTCCTGGGCAATAACCAAGGAGAGGGGCACCGCACCGGGTAAGTCAGCCTCCTGCGCACTCCGCCCACGACAATAGGTCGCCTAAGCGTCGCACAACTAAACGTACGCAGTTGGCACGGTATTCGCCATACGGTCACCAACTGTGTGCTCAACACACAGAGACCCGCCATAGTACTCCTGAACTCTACCAGCCTACACCCTCCCAACAACAGACTTCGCATCGCAGGCTACCACACCTACCTATCTCCACAGGCGCGGCACCTAGGATCAGCGATTCTAGTAAAGCGCTCCATACACCACTCCTTCATCAAAACACATGACGACTCCTTTCTCGCCTGCAAGATAGAAACAAGCTCTGGCCCCATACTAGTGGCCAGATACTACAGACCACCACGCCTACAGTTAAACTTAGAAGCCCCACTCCGGGCCTTATCAAACTATAACCTCCCTATCTTCTTCGCGGGGGACCTTAACGCCTTTCACCAGACACTGCTTTCAAACAACACGAATGATGCGGGAAGTTACTTGGCCGGTGCCTTGCGGCGCTACCGATGCGAGCACATCGGCCCAGCCTTCCCCACATTCTTCGGTCCTCGCGGAGGCACCACGTCCCCGGACGTTGTCTTCCGCAACGACTATGCCACACGCTTCTACACACACTTATAACCCGGTCCCCACGTACTATCTGACCACATACCGATATGCCTTATCATATCCACATCTCGCATACTCATACCTACACCACCTCTCTACGATTGCAAAAACACAAACTGGGAAGAGTTCAGGAGACACATAACAGCAAATACACCACAAAACCTCGACCTGGAGGACACCATTCCAGACCTAATAGACGACCACTGGTGCTCAATTCTAAACACCATAACCGCTGCACGCAACCTACACTCACCACAAAAAACTACACTTGCATAAGACATTTCACATTCTCCATACACACTCAGAGACTCATCACACAGTACAATAATCACTACACCAGAGGCCCACGACAACACAACATAAATCACCTACGTGCCCGCATCCTACAGTGCGTGCAGGTAGATAGGAACCGGCAGTGGCGTGAGGTCGTCCGCATCGCGGACGACACCCGTTGCACGGACCCTTCCTTCTTCTGGCGGCACTTAAAAAGGATGTAGGGCACTGACCCATGCAAACCCATGACCCTCCAAGTAAACAATCAAACACTCACAGACACTAATGTCATCCTCGACGCATTTAGGTCCCACTGGGACACGGTAATCACACACAAACTACCAAAACCACACGCGCAGGAGCACTTCCAGGAAATCCAAGAGTGGTGTCGGGCTCACGCTCACTAGCTAAGGCCTGCCCCCCTGATACGAATGGAGGTGCTCGACCACACATCCACATTAACCACTCCAATCACCGTCGAGGAAACAAAACACTACATTAAAACAACACCAAAATGCGTCCCCGGCCCCTCCGGGCTACCAGCCACAATTATACACAAACTCCCCGCAAACATATACCCCACACTTACACATCTATTCAACGCCTCACTAGCCTCAGGCCACTTCCCCAAAATATTCAAAGTCTCTCATAACATACTCCTACACAAACAGTACAAAGACCCAAACCCCCCTAATAACTACAGGCCTATTGCTCTATTAGAGCACCTAGGCAAAATACTCGAACGAATGGTCAACTGCCGCCTACGGGAGTTCCTGGAAGAGAGGGACTGATTTTCCCCCCATCAATACGGGTTCAGGAGAGGCCGGTCCACTCAGGCGGCTGTGACCATCGTTCACGACAGAATACAGAAAAAACGCCAGGTACATCAAAAGACTCTCTCGATCAGTAAGGACGTGAAGAAGGCCTTCGATAAAGTGTGGCACGAGGGACTCCGTTGGAAACTCGCCAACAATATGGAGTTACCTCTCTGCACCAGAAGGCTTCTCTTGCACTACCTCACTGAACGGAGTTGCCACATAAAATATAATAACATCATCCCACGACTCTTCACACCACGCTCAGGCGTTTCCCAAGGAAGCGTACTGGCACCCACACTATACAATATGTTCACAAATGACACCCCACGCCCACCAGAAAACTTCTGTCACACATACACAGTGGCCTACGCCGATGAAGAGACCATTCTCGTCAGCAGACGAGGCCCAGAAGAAATCAAGCTCCACGCACAAACAATACTAGACGAGAAGACAGATTACGAGGATAAATTGCTGATTGCCACGAATCCCCAGAAGACACAGATGGCAATCTACGGCGCTAGAGACCACTTCATGCACAACCTACAAATCTACTCACATACACCAGACATTAACCACCTAAACCCAAAAAGGTTCGAATACACTCAACAAACCAAAAACCTAGGGGTAACTTTTGACAAGACCCTCAGGTTCAACAAACACCAAAACATAATACAAGCAAGAGCCTCACGAACAAACGTATCGCTGGGTAGGTTCTACTCTGCGAGCAAAAGACTAAAACTACACCTATATAAAGCACTCGTGCAACCTATTCTCACGTATGCCCTACTGTCGCTCGTAGCCGCAAGCGACACGTGGAAGCGGAAGGCTCAGCGTATTCAGAACTCTGCTCTGAAGCGCGCTTGCCGTTCACCGTTGTACTCGAGAATGGACGCACTACACAACAACAACAAACTAGCTCCTTTCAACACTTACGCCCACACCAGACTCACAAAACAACTCGGAAAACTCACCAGAGATCCACTATATACGGCGTTACTCGTAAGAAGGTACGCAATGGCGCCGCGTTATCTCGTGGCCCACGAACACCCGCCACCCGTACTGTTCTTCGCATAACCAGTAGGCATCATAAATAACGCGTTTCCAACCAAGCAGTCAGCCTCGCCCTTCTGACCTGCCTCCAACCCTCGTCCAGCCAGACCACGAAACCAACGCTGCTCCAACAACACCACGCATCGGTGTATAGCCACCGACCTATAAACTCTCGCTATCTTTTCTTAAATGTTTTCAGCAACCCTCCTCTCTGACTACCTAACTGCCTGTATCACATACAGCGATCCCTCTCTGTGCTTTCTATATACATAACGTAACGTAACGTGTAAAAATCAGTCAAAGACTGCTTTGGTTGCCATAGTCAGTTTACTCCCGCTTTGACAGCTTACTCGGAAATTTGATAAAGTGAATTTTTGCGAAAGAATTGTGAATAGCGTGACTCGTCTCGAGTAGTGACAAAATATTGGGAATAGTGAAAGCTCGATCGTTTGAAAACGGTTACGGACGGATCTTCACTCCTTCGTGGAGACAGGATTGAAACTTCATTTGGCTCACTCGCAATCTCCAGAAGAAAGGAAATTATTGAGGTAAAGTGTTTTTTTTGTACTTGGACATTGGCCCTTTGATCTCCCCCTCTTTTTCTCTCTCTCACCACATTTCCTTACACATAACAGACTTTATGAATAGTAACCATCTAGTGTACGGTAAGATGCATAAAAAATGAGAGAGACGCTTCGCATCACTCTTCGGGTCCTCTCGGAGGCCCCGAAACCGGACAGAGGCAAGTTTTTTGAACAAATATATGGAAACTTGAAAATTGCATTGGTAAGACTAATTGACATTCAGAATGGATACTCTGGTATTTGTGCGAGGGAGGCCGATTGTGAAGCCTTGACCTCAAGCAAAGCAGTTGAATGCCTGAAGACAGTTAACTTAAAACCCCACACACCCCCTCAAATTAAGACACACCGTAGTGTCATCTGCAGGCGCCTCGACTCTTGGGTCGGAAGCCACTCGGCAGAAGACATAAAGGATGAAGTCGAAAGGAACCACCCTTGGGCAAAAGTAGCGGAGATTATCAAATTCAAAACCTACACGCACGTCTTCAAGGTCGTTTTCAAGGATACGGCAATGGCTCAAAAGGCAAAAGATCTCGGACTACTTCTTTTTAGCGTAAGAATCTGCCCAGAGCAGATTGAAAGGGAAGAGTTTGTCGACTTACAAATGTGCTTTCGGTGCTACAAGTACGGCAAACATATCACTTCAAGCTGCCTTGAAAAAGACCTTACACTATGCTCGATTTGTGCCGATACACCAAAAACACAAACCAAGACACCGTTTTTGGCGCGACTGTAAGAGTACCTTCCCAAAGTGTCTCAATTGTGAAGGCCCCCACCGGACTATGTCCATGGCATGCCCGATCAGAAAAAACGAGATACAAAAACAAACCCAGCTACGACGTGAAACGGAGGAAAAGAAGGTAAATTCGACCTATGCAAAAGTAGCTAAAGCCGCGATTGCCGAGACGAACAACCAAAAAACTTATTTCCCTATTGAAAATGAGCACTCCACCAAAATTATGTGTTGCAATTATTATGCACGCATAGCAAACATTACTCGTCCTGGTACTTTTGCCACCGAGGTCAACCGCATGCTCGTAAAAAACGGCCTGCAGGAGATGTGGTTCCCCGAACAACCCTCCTTCAGAGGAGGTTATGCGAATAAGCGTAGCCCCTCAGTACCCGGAAACGTGCCAAAAGGTACCCGCACCCCAAAACACAGCCACCACACGCGACCCACGTCTGAACAAATCCAAACAAACTTCCCAAACAGAAAAACAAGCGCCGCTTACACCCCAAAAAAATAACACCGATACACCAAAAACACAAACACAAGCCAAGGGACCTAACAAGGAAGCAGTGTGACCAAAAGAGACCAGGTCTCCAAGGTCGAGGAAAACTTCAAAAACACGTGGTCCAAGGTCAACCTCCTCATCTCGAGGCAGGGAGCACCAATTAAAATATCATGCGAGAGGCTTCAATCTCAAGTTATATGCCCCGAATCGGCCCCCTTCCCAACCGAAATTGATTCCCGCGAAGTATTTGAGGGTCTTAGGACCGGAAGATACAAGTGGGAATGCTCTGATGAGGTTCCGGAACGGCAGGTTGAGGAGGCTCTCTCCCAAAACATGATTAAATTTACCATTGACTGCTTTCCCACAATCACGGACACAGAATTTAGGAAAAAATGAAACGGCAGGGAGCACACCCCGCCCAGTACACCTCATGGGGCTAAGGTGGATCGCGAATAAGCGTACACTTTAATCCCACACACTAAAAGACCCAACATTACACAAAATGACCAACAGACTTACGATTGTACAAATGAATGTCGATGGATGGGACGGAAAAGGTTCTAACTATGGCAACATTTTGCGACAAAGTGACCCTGACATTGTACTTATCTCTGAACAAGGACTGACCGC
The DNA here is from genome assembly GCA_963969495.1 of Ceratothoa steindachneri. Taxonomy (NCBI): domain Eukaryota; kingdom Metazoa; phylum Arthropoda; class Malacostraca; order Isopoda; family Cymothoidae; genus Ceratothoa; species Ceratothoa steindachneri. Next base: position 102,791,880 of record OZ018322.1, on the reverse strand, counting down.
GCAAAAAGAGTTAAAAATATTTCAATACGACGTCATTAGTAAAAATCATAGCCAGGAACGGTATGACGGCTGCGCAATAGCCGTCAAAAAAGGACTAAAATACAAAAACTACCCCACTTAGATGAATCTTACCTTGCCATTGAGGTAGGCACTACCCTGGGGGGTCTGGTCGTGGCCACGGGGCACCAACCCCCAAGACGCGGCTATGTACCCATGCACAACCTTCTACAGATTTTCAGCCATAAGAAAAACGTCATCTTTGCTGGAGATCTGAATGCAAGGTGTGCAGCGGCGGGGTATACCTCTTACAGCAATGCAGGCAGAAACATCGAAGTATTACTTGACAGACAATACGTGACAAGAATTGGATCAGAATTTCCGACATACATTACGGGAAAAGCAGCAACGAAACCTGATATTGTTCTATCCAGTAACAGGTTTCCATACAATTATTGCATTGAGCCGGGGCCCCATCATTCCGAGCGACCACGAGGCTATTAAAACTACAATTAGTGTAAATCCCATTCAAATTGCAATCCCAGAACGCAAAAGCTACAAGCAGGCGAACTGGGAAAGCTACATAAATTATCTTCTAAATTATATCCCTGACCCTTTACTCGATGAAGCCGATGAAGATAATATTCCCCATATCAAATATAAAACCCTTCCAGCTCCCCATTGGACCCCTCCCATGAAAGCCCTGGCCTAAGAATATAAGTTCCTGTCCAATGTAGTAGCGCTGATAGGCCCTAACCACAATGCCCACAGAAGATTAAGAGAAATTAAAGACGAACTCCAGACACTAATTACGGACCAACAGATACTCACATGGGACAGACTAATAGAAAGACTCGACATTGAAAGAGACTCACATATTTTCTGGCAAACATTTAAACGGTTAAAAGGAAGACCTTCCCAAAAAAGAATCACGCTTATAAACGACGGTATAGAAACTGACGAGCCTGAAGAGATTGAGGAAATGTTTAGGATTTTCTGGTCCTCAATCTTCACAATTACCCCAGAAGAAAATGACAATTACGACCTCGAATTCGAGACTGACATAATCCAACAACTAAACACATAAATACACAAAACCTCCCCTGATCATTGTGTGCCGCAGGAAAGAGTGATGGGGGGCTATGATTGTAAAATAACTGCCCTAGAACTCTCCGTCACTCTAAAATCCTTTCGTCAAAGAGCACCGGGTACCACGGGTTGACCAGGGAGAATTTCACCAAGGCCCCGCCTAATGTTTGGAGTGGGCTGCTTAACATCATCAATGCCGCTCTGAACACGGGCTACTTTCCCGATCAGTGGAAAGTGGCCAAGATGATCGAGAAAGCCCCCGGACTGCCCTGCCAGCTTTCGGCCGATATCTCTCTCAGAATTTGCTGGCAAAGTCTTCGAGAAGATATTAGTCAATAGAGTCAACTCTTTTCTCGACGAAGCCAACTTGCATAACGAGCAACAACACGGCTTCAGAAGAAAAAAAGGGACTGATACGGCACTAGCCGTTATCACAGAAAAGCTCGCTAACATCAAGGCAGACAAAAGGCATGCCGACCTGGTGCTCCGAGATGTCAAAAAAGCTTTCGATAAGGTTTGGAAGAGAGGACTACAATTTAAGATCCTTCAAGTAGGCCTCGACCTCATTCTTGAGAGGATTCTATGCGACTACATAATGGAGAGGAGAGCATATATACATATCAGAGGATACAAAGGCCCCGAATTCGAGCTCAAATCTGGGGTCCCACAAGGGGGCTGTCTCAGTCCCCTTCTATACAACATATATACACGTGACTTACCCCAATCTCTATCCGAAGGTACGATATACGTTCAGTTCGCTGACGATATATCGCAAATTTGCACAGCCGCTTACGTTCACAGGGAATTTATGGCGAGAAATACGGCTAGGGAGATTTCCAACATCAACTCTTTCGAGAGGAGATGGAAGATATCGACCAATGCCCCAAAATTCAAAACAATTTCCATGTTTCGCAAGACCTTCAATGACATACGGGTAGAAGGGAAGCGAATCTCCTACTGTCAAGAAGGGACGGTTCTGGGACTCAAAATCACCACAGGGGGCTATGAGAGTCATATCGAACGAACAGTCGCGAATAGCAAGAGAGATTTAAGGGAGTTTTATAAGTTCCGTGACCTAACTCGCTCAAATAAACTCAAGATATTCAATGCGTGCATTCGGTCGAGATTCTTATACCCCCTGGTACCGTTGAACGCGAACGCCAAGACCCACATTGCGAAACTACAAGTCATCCAGAATAAGGCGGTTTTACTTATTACAAACACCCGAAGAAGAGAACATAAACGACATAGGGAGCTCCACGACTCGGTTAGATTATCTCCGATCAACGTGGCGCTCCACGAGAGAGCTAAGAGGATATGGCAAGCCATTGGTGCACGCTTGACCCCTGAATTCTCTCGTACACACCTAGACATCGAAGCCGACCGACAAATAAGACCATTTAAAAGCAGTAAATTACAGTCTGACGGTGACGTGACTCCCAAATACACATTACAGAATCGACAATAGACAAGAATCGACTAGTGTAATGCGCAAGTTTTTTATTAGTAAAAATTAACTTCATTTTAAACCCAAATTCACTTTAATAATAAAATTTTTCAAACTCAAATTAACATTTAAAAAAAAAAATCTGTTCGAATACCCACAGCGGGATTAAAAACCCCGTCTCAAATAAAGGCTTGAATGCCAAAATCATCATTAAGATGAAAACCTAATAATTAAATTAACAGTGTTAATTTAATTAAATAAACTATAAATTATAGTTTACTAAATCAAAACACCAAAACTAACAAAAACAGAGCTACCCTTTCACCAGGGATCTTTTTATTCTGTCTCCCACACATCATCTATTCTTTAAACTCACCCTTTAACCACTTTACTCGCTTACTATTTTCTCTCTAACTCTACCTAAATTTCATCACTTATTATGTCCAAAGTCCAAAGTAAAAATCAGTCAGAAGAATCAGAAAATTATTGTTGTTTTAATAAGAAAAGTTATATTCCTTGTTTACCATTTTAAAAGCTTATTCCGGCTATAATATACAGGAATAAAGAATCCAGATATAAATATATATTTTCCTTCATCCCGTAAGGAAGCTGATGATCACTTAACCCAGCCTGCAAAACTAGAGAGAGAGTACCATAACTGATTCAGACCCTACAACTAGTGACCCCTCTTCGTCGAACAATATAAGTGATCATTCTACAAAATGGATTCGCTAGGTGACGCATCAAGACTTCAACAAGCTGCTCAATTTCTCCCACACCAAGAAGTGGAACTCGCAAAGGCAATCTCAATCAGACCTCCTGTTTTTAATGAAGCAGCAGTCGCAGGATGGTTTAAAATTTTGGAGGCGCAATTTCACATTTCGAGGATACAGCGAGAGGAGACGAAATCTTACCATATTCTGGCTGCGTTACCTCCCGAGATGGTCAATCGCCTCCCAGCTGCAGTACTCTCGTCACAGAATTACTCGCTCCTACGAACAGAAATCGTGGAACTTTTTGAGAGGACAAAACCTGAGCTCTTCGAGAAGTTAATCGCATCTTCTCCGCAGACCGGACGACCTTTGGTGAATCTTGAAGAGCTACGGAGGACAGCGCTGCAAGTTGGAGTGGGGAAGGACCTGGTGAGACACAAGTTCATCCAGTCTTTACCTCCAAACATCGCCCCTATCATCGCCACGCAAAAGGACTTAAAACTTGCCCAGTTGGGGAAACTCGCTGATGAACTCATGCTGTTTTACAAAGCACAGTGCTATAACGTAAATAAGAGTCAAACTTGTGATGAGTGTGCGTTCCCCGATTTGGATGCTTTTTGTGTTAACCCGCAGGTAAATCATGTGCAATTTATAAATTCGCATTCCGTGCCCGTCGGTGTATATCCTAGGGGTGATCAACCTAGGTTTGTGCATAATAAGTATAATAATAGTGATAGGAATTATTCAAAAGGTATACCGTTTGGGGTACGCCCTTTCCGTCGGAATCAAAAAACAATGGTATGCCGTACACACTTATACTATGGGTCTGGTGCGAGGTACTGTAAACCGTAGTGCTCTTGGGCAAAGCGAGGTGAGAACCTTCAGATGCAGCCATCGTCTAGACCGTCTTCCCCGACCCACTCGGAAAACGAGATCAGCAGTCCGCAGTAAATGCGACGACCGGCGTACCGACTCTTCTCACTGTCGTTGCACGTATTAATGAGAGGAGGTGCGAATTCATAATAGACACTGGCGCGAGCGTGTCCTTAATTCCATTTAATTGAGTGCAATTATGTGTGATGCGCAAATCGGGTGTTAACATTGCGACGGCTAATGGAGGGAAGATAAGACTGCATGGAGAAGTTCAATTGCAGATAGGCATCCCTACTCTGCGACGTTCATTTAGATGGACGTTCGTAGTAGCAGACATTACGTCGCCATTATTAGGCGCCGATTTTCTTGCTCATTTTAACCTATTAGTAGACTGTGCTCGTGGTGTCCTAATTTATAGCTAGACTAGCCTAGTTTCAAAAGTGAAGCAGTCAAGCGAACCAGTGATCTCGTTAATCATTAATAACCTCTCGCATATCCCACCTAAGTGCAGGACAGTTTTCCGCAAATATGAGAGTATATATAACCCGAATTGCGTTGACATTAGTTCACTACCGGCTTATTCGGTTGTTCACACAATTGAGACGGAAAGCGCCCCGCCAGCTTTCGCTCGCCCCAGACCACTTCCAATGAAGAAATTGCAAAAGCAACTTTCGAGACTCCTTTGAAAGAAGGTGTGGTGCGGCCGTCGAAGTCTTCATGGTCTTCACCCATTCACATGGTGCATAAGAAGACCCCAGGCGAGTATAGAGTTGTAGGTGACTTTCGGTCCCTCAATGCGATGACCAAAGTGGACAGATATCCCTTGCCAAGGATTCAGAGCATGGTAGACCATCTTCATGGCAAGAAAGTTTTCTCTCACCTGGATTTAGTACGAGTCTACCACCAGATTCCAATGAATCCAGCGGACATTGAGAAGACTGCTGTCTTAACTTCCTTTGGGCTGTGGAAATTTTTAAGGCTACCGTTTGGTCTAAAAAATGCTAGTTGCACCTCCCAACGCCACATGGACAATTTATTTCGAGGCTTGGCGTTCGTTTTTGTGTATGTTGACAATATTTTGATATTTTTGGAGAATATAGACGAGCATGTGGAACATATAGAGCAAGTTTTCAAAATATTGGCAGAAAACAACCTTCGACTTTCTATGATAAAGTGCGAGCTCATGAAAGAAGAAATCGATTACCTGGGCCACCATGATTCAGCTGCAGGATTGAACCCTCCAGCTAGGAAGGTCTCCGAGATCACCGAAATGCCCTTACCAACTGATTTCAAAGAACTTCGTCTATATTTAGGCATGTTAGGTTCTTACAGACGTATGATGCCTAACTTTGCTGCAATTACTGCCCCTCTGACTGAACTCGCACGGCTTCAACCTAAGGCTCGGCAACTTGTTTGGAATGATGCTGCTCGGAAAACATTTGAAGCTACTAAGGAGGCCCTGGCGAACTCCGTTAAGTTACGCTACCCATTACCCAATGACTCTCCGTACCAATTGGTGACGGACAGCTCCCAATTCGCAGTTGGTGCCGCGCTTCATCAGATGGTGGATGGGTCTCCCCAGCCAGTGGCATTCTGGTAAGAAATTTCTCTGGTAAGAAATCTTTTGTGTGTTGACTGAAACAGGAGCTGCCAAGTGTAGGCCATGAATGGTCTTTTGCAGTCTCCTTCTTTTCTTATGTTCTTATGTTCTCCGGGAAGTTGAGTAAGACACAGCAAGCGTACTCCACTTATGACAGAGAAGTCCTGGCTGCATATCTTGCTGTGCTTCACTTCAGGCATATGATCGAAGGTCGCCAAGTGACGTTATGCACGGACCATAAGCCGCTAGTCTCTGCCTTCTCCTCACCACTACGTGCAAAAACGGACAGGCAACAACGTAACTGGCCCAATATGGACAGAGATATGCGTTCCTGGACTCGTGAAAGCCTATCCTGCCAATCTGCTAGAGTAAATCGCCAAACTAAGTACCCAGTCCTGCCTATCAGTATGCCCACTTCGAGATTTGAGACTATTCACATAGACATAGTTGGTCCACTCCCGCCGTGTACCCTGCCTGGGCAAACATACCCATCTCATAACCGGTACCTGCTGTCATGTATAGACAGAGCCACCAGGTGGATCGAAGCAATATCGATTCCAGACATAATTGCTGCAACGGTTGCTTTGGCCTTCTTGGGCGGCTGGATATCCAGGTTCGGCGTTCCCTTATACGTGATCACCGACAGAGGAGCGCAATTTGAGTCTGAACTCTTCAAAGAATTATCGGCCCTCGTTGGTTTCCATCGCTTGCGAACCACGGCATACAGACCTACCACTAACGGGATCATGGAAAGGTCACATCGGACTTTGAAGAGCTCTATAATGGCTCGCCGACAAGGTTGTTTGATGGCCCTACCAATCGTTCTTCTGGGCATCCGGTCCTTGCCTAATGATTTTGGTTTTTAACCCTTTACAGCGGTCACAGGGACGACCCTTCTTTGCCCAAAGCCCTTGGTCGCCTCTTTTTCATCCAAAGCCGATTCGAAATTCATCTCTGAACTAGCAAAGACTATGTCGCAGATAGATTTCACACAGACCTCTGAAGGCCACCTGCACTCGGTACCCAAAACGTTTGTACCCAAGGAATTAAGGGACGCCACGTATGTGTGGGTCCGTGTTGATCGCGTTCGGCAACCAATTGAAGCGCCTTATGCAGGCCCGTTCCGTGTTGTCGAACGCGACGACAAAGTTTTTAAATTTGAATTCCCGGATGGCCATCAGAACATGGTGTCTATAGATAGAGTCAAACCAGCTGTATTGCCTAAGGTACATAATGAGAGGAATATAAACTGTTCGCGACCATCAAACAATCAACCTGTTGTAAATAATCCTTTAGAATTAGATACTTCGCAAGAAAATGAGTAAGTATAAAAGGGGGGTAATGGCAGAAATTACAGTTACGTGGAATCTGTTCCAAATACCCAGGATAATGGTAGTGAATAGTGAATCGAGCGTTTATACTCGTTCCGGTAGACGCGTAAAATTTGCGAGAAATCCCTCATACCATTATTTTGAGTACGTCATAGAATATTAAAATATGTTTATATATGTATGTTTATAATTGTGAGACCTAGATATTATTTATGTATTAAACCTACTCCACGGTCTTGCAATGAATTCCTGTGATGCTGGAACTATAGTGTGGAATCGAATATGACTCAAAAATACCTCAAAGATGAGCATTTTGAAATCTTAGGAAATTCTACACTTGGTTCATAGTAAACCGTACCATATCAAAATATATCTGTATATATATATATATATATAGAGAGAGAGAGAGAGAGATATATATATATATATATATATATATATATATATATATATATATATATATATATATATATATATATATTTGTTTATAATTGTGAGACGTAGATACTATTGATGTATTAAATACTCCGTTTTCTCGGGCCGTAGTACTATGGGGGTCGAAGATCGAACCTAGTAAACATTTGTTTGAAAAATTTAAACGGTTCACACATGAACCTAGTAAACATTTGTTTGAAATTTAAGCGGTTCACACATGAACCTTATGAGTAGGAAGATAAACTTCCCGCTGTTAATAGCTCTCTTTTGTAAATAGGAAGATAAACTTTCCGCTGTTAATAGCTCTCTTTTGTAAATAGGAAGATAAACTCCCCGCTGTTAATAACTCTTTTGTAAATATAAGATAAACTTTGCAGTATTTCTCCTTCGTAAACAGGAAGCTAGACTCCCCAGTACGCAGTACGATATCTTGTGTCGGCCATACGTAGCTCCGTACAAAAATAGATCTTGTTCATGAAGTCCCAAGGAGAAAAGGTAAAAATCGATGGCATTCTTGAACGACCTTCCCCTCGACTTTTCCTACTTTGCCGGCTGTGAACTTTTCTGTGGAGCTCCATTTTCTTGTAGATTTCTTCCAAGTCTAAAAATTCGGAAACAACAACGATTCAACGGTTTATTAAGTAAATAAATACAAAAAGTAATTACATACATTGCAGCATAATTAAATTATTCCTTACAAACATTGCAGTAATAATGATAGGAAATAGTGGTGAAAATAGATTTTAGCAGAGGAGGTAAAAGCACTGAGTAGAAGTAGGAAATGATAGCTTCCCGGAGACATGGAAATCATTACCAATTTAATTTTACAAGTTAACTACAATTCAAATATTATAGAAAGATTAAGGATAATTTACTATACATTCTTAAAATTACTGTTATTGTACACTTGTTATAGTTCATTTAATTTGTTAGTTTATTATATTTCACTAAACATTAAATTTACGGTAGCTTTTAATGCTTAGTGATTTATTATCACTGTATAAATTTATAATTTTTGCTTATTTTAATTACTACATTATTTCCATTAGATTTATTTTCACTAAATTAGTTTAGTTACACTTTAATTGTTCATTACTTTACGTTAACACTAGATTTTCTGTCACTGTCTATAATTTACTAATTATTCACTTTTGCTTTATTTGTGCTTATTTTATTTACTTTACTATTTTCACTATATTAATTTTCTATGAATTAAATTTGTTTCACTAAATATGATTAGTTAATTTGCTCACTATTATTATTCACTTTGATTGCTCTCTTTTCCGTATTCCCTATTTAATTTTGGGTCTTTTGTCCACTCCGTATAGCTTTAAATGTCGTCATGTTTACGTTATGTACGTCTCTAGGGTTTATGTAAACTAGGGATTTTAGAAGTAGAGCTGACACTTCTTTCCTCGAGTATGGTCCCTTGTACGTCCATTTGTACTCCTTCGCAGCTAGGCCGATGATGAGTAGTTCCCAAGTCGTCTTTGGGGGCCGGGGACAGGGGGGAGCCGAAAACACGTAGACCCACGTCTTTCCCATCGAAAAAGAGGCCTCTTTCGAGGATTTCCTTTTTCTCGGTGGGGGGGGGGGGAACCCTTCGTGTTTTCCATCCTCCTCATCTTCCTCGTCCGAAGTGTATTGTTGTTTCTGCGGCGTTTTCTCTGGAGTCTTCTTATTCTTCTTCTTTTTCTTCTTTGCGCCTTTTTTTCTCTTCTTCTCCTTCCGAAGGCGTTTGTATTTTCCCTGCTTCTTTTTCAGTTTCCTTTACCCCATTACTTGAAGGTGCCTTTCTTTTGTTCTTCGATGAACTCGAGATTAAAAAGGCCCGCCGAGTCTGGGTTTTCGGGAAACAAAACCTTTTTGTTACAACCATTCTTCTCAAGAAGAAGGTTGAGGTGGGATGAGAAGGAACCGGGGTTTGTAAGGTTTGCCAGGTGGGAAACCATGACCATGCCCATGATTTCTTGCCCTTCCTTAGGCATGACCAACCTCGTAGTGTTTGTTCGTGTCGGAGTGGTAGTTCTTGCTGTTGTGTCCGCGTACGTGTTATTTTTCCTCTCTTCTTTTTCTTCATTTATCCTCTCTCGTTTTTTGCGGATCGCCTCTTTCCGAATTGCGCACCTCATGGCCAGGGCCCTGTGGTCACCCCCTGCACTCTTTCCCTGCACTCTTTCCAACCGTGCCTAGTTTTGGCGCAGTTGGAGCATGCAGGGTCGGCGGTTGTGCAGTCTTTTGTAGCGTGTTTTTCAACTGCATAGCACTTGAAGCAGCAGTCGATTTGTATGTATTCTTCTTTTTCAATTTGTTCAGGGCTGACTTTCAGGTAAAAGCCGAGCAGCCCATCGTTTTTGGCTCGGTTTGCCATATCGATGGTACTGAAGAATACCTTCACCATGTCGTTTCCTTTTCCAAATTTGTACATTGATGTGATGCAGGCCCACTCTTGTTTCGCCGTGAGTTCGTTTTTGATTTCTTCACAGGAATTTTCTGTGAAGATTGGGTCTAGTCTCGTTAGAATGATGGTTCGTTGGGCCAGGATTTAATGCGGTATACTGGCTTCAAGCCCAATCTTTTTGGGCTGAGCTTGAGCCTCGTCGGAGACCAGCCTCTCGACGTCCCCCATTGTGCTGCAAATGGTTGCATAACCATTGGGAGTGTCGAGGAGTCTGATCCGCACCACGTTGATCTTTTTATATATCGTTTGAATTACTTCCATTTTTTCAAGTTTTAATGCCCCCCCACCCTATGGTACGGAGGGGGATCCTCTTGCAGTCATGAGGGGCTGCCCCCATGTTGGGGCCCCTCTTCTTGTAACTCTTTATTAAAAGAGGATGTGTAAATAAAGTGTTTACACGAATAAAATTAACACTTATTGCGGACCGCCTTTATATGCGTCCGCCTTTTCACTCGATTTTTTACACTGCCTTCGTGGCCAATTGCTTACGCGGAGCTTTACCTCCGGTAGACTTGCGAGCTGTCTGCTTAGTACGAGCCATGACGACAAACAAAAAATTCTAAAAATTCGGAATGATGATGATGTACTCAGTTTTTCGAAGAGAGATGGTATAGTGGAAGATATAGTGGGTGAAAATTAAAGATGGGGGGGGGGTATTCTGCCCTAGTAGGGGGGGCATCGCTTTATTTTTATTGTATTTCATTTTTAATTTATTTGTGTTGTTATTTTGTGTTTTTTTTAATGTCTATTTGTTTCTTCATGTGTTTGTAATGTTCTTCTTATTGTATTTTGTCTCTTCTTCTCTGTCTTTTGACTTTTAGTGTAATAGTGTTGTTTGTAGCATTCAAGCCTTTTATAGCTTTCTTGCCGACAATGCTATTTTAGTGTTGTCTTTAGTCTCATTTTTCGTGCGTATCTGTATGGAACTAGATGTGATGTGTTGTGATGCTTTTTATGTGTATATTGGAGTGAGATTTTCTCGTGAACAGAGTTTTGTGCTCGGGAACCGGCTTCTGCGTGAGGCCCCTCGCGGGTATATTTAACCTGCCACCTGCTTCCTGCATTTCTGGAATGACATCATCCCTTAGAGTGGACCAGATCTTTTTGCCCAGTTTCTGGGTGACGACATTGATGGGCTCCAAGCGTTTCCTCCGATGCAGGACGCTTTGCCTGATTCGGTCACGCCTTCTTGCTTTGTTGATAAGCAGAGAGGCAGTGTTCTGGGATACGTTGGAGCCTTTTCATTGAGGTTTTATTAGCCGCTTGGGACACCACTGCGGGGTAGATCAGCATAGCCCGGACATACATCATATATAATTTCCTGATGTTGGCCGAGCTAAGATCTCTAAACCTGTAGAGCTTGGAGATTTCTCTCTTCGCCAGGTTCCGCCTCTCCGTGTGGTGTCTCGAGTATCCATGGTCGGTGATTTTAAGGCCTAGGGCGGTGCCTTCTGCGGAGTAGCCGTATCATCTCCCATCTATGATGATGGGCCATGTCAACTCGCGGTTCAACGGGACAATTTTGAACTTGTCCCTGTTGGTCCTGATTTTCCATTGCCTCTCGAATCGGCTGATGTTATTGATTTCCGCTATAGTGCAGGCCGCCTGCGCCAGTGCTTTCCTCTCCGGGCACGGGACAATTTGTGTGACGTCATCTGCGTATTGCAGATACATCGTGTCCCTGTGCACCGGAGTTGGGAGGTCGATGGCGAAGACCAAGTAAAGCAGAGGACTCAGGCAGCTTCCCTGAGGGACGCCCGACTTTAATTTGAATTCGGGGCCTCTGTGCCCTTCAATCATGAGACACGCCCTTCTGTCCATGATGAAGTCACAGAGGATCCTTTCCAGGATTGGGTCTAGCTGGAGGTTCAGGATCTTGTATTGAAGTCCTTCCAACCAGACTTTATCGAAGGCCTTTTGCACGTCCCTCAACACAATGTCTACATAGAACCTGTTCGCTTGGGTGTATGCTACTTTCTCAGTTAGGAGCACCAGGGCGGTGTCTGTGCCCCTTTTTTGCGGAACCTGTGTTGTTGTGGGTTGTGCGCTCCTAACTCACTCAGTTGAGCTTGTAGCCTATTCGCTAAATCTTTTCAAAGATTTTACCCTGCATCTCAAGAAGAGAGATCGGGCGATAGTTTGCCACCTGGTCTGGGGGCTTGTTCCCCTTTGGGATAAAGATGATTTTTGCCATCTTGTATCCATTCGGGAAGTAGCCTGTATTATGGTGTTCAAGGTCTCTTCGACAGTTATCAGGCATCCGTGGTCAACCATCACTCTTTCCTGAGATATTTGCGGATGGGGGTGGGTTCTATGTATCATTGTGCCGAGGTCGTCGAACAGTTGGTCTTCGAAGTCCTGGTCGAAGTCGTCGTTCTCCTCCGGTGATATAGCAAAAATTTTTTGCCAGTGCGATCTAAATCTTCTTTCGAGAGTCTCTGGGTCCTCTATGATGTCGTCTCCTTCCTTAATTTGGGCTCTAGGTCTGGGAAGTAATCCCCTAATTCTCCGGATGACTTTTCCAGAATTTTATGGGATCACTCTCCCTGTCCAGTCTCCCAATGATGTCATTCCATATCGTTCTTTGTTTTTCTATTATGATGTCTTTCATTTCCATGCCTAGATGCCTCATTCTGTCCGTCCTTTCCCTATTGGTTCCCTGTCCTGCCAATCTCATCATAGATTGTTCTATGTTCTCGGGCGATTTCTCTCATCTCGTCCGTCCACTCAGGTTGTGGGAGCATTTTATATGAGATTCTGGGAACACATCTCTCGTCGGCTTGAATGAGGACAGCGGTGATCTTGTTGATCTCCTCATCAATCCATTCGAGATTAGCGTCTCCCAGATCAGTTGGTTGGTATGTACTGAGTATCTCTCTATATAGCTCCCAGTCAGCTTTCGCGTAACTTTTCCCCCCAAAAAATTCGTAAAACTGACTTCGGCCGTGTTTATGTGTAAACGGTTGGAGCGTTAGTAACACTTTAAATCTATCCTGGCGCCTGATTGGTTGAAATTTTATAGTGTTAAGTTTAGATGAAATAACTATTTATATAGGTGAATTTTTGTGTAATAAAAGCACGTCAAAGAAAAAACTTCTCGAGCCTCGGTCGCTGTCAGAACTCTATATTCATTTAGAAATCTACGTGAAAGCAACAAGATCTACAATGCCCTTGTAAGATCTAGGTTGTTTTACCCCGCATCCACCCTCTCTTGTGTCTCAAAAACACAAAAGAGGTGACTTCAAGTAGTGCAAAATAAATGCATGTACCTAATCACAGGTACACGCAGGCAAGAAAGAAGACGGCAAAAAGACCTGCACAGAGAGGCGGGGATAATTCCCATTGACAAAGTCATAGAAGAACGGACCCGGAAAATGCAAGATCTGGTTAATCGGGAACTGAGTGAAGAAATTACTCAGATGATTAACCAGAACAGAAGAGCAGACTGTCGCGCCAGATCTACCAGCTCCGCCAACCGAGTGGCTGGCGGGGACGAAGTGCCGTTCTACGCATAATAAGATGTGTAACCTAAAAATCAAAGAAGACAACTGAACTAGAGAAAAATTCACAACTATGACAATACTCACCGAAGAAGACAACTGTAAACCAAGATAGAGAAAACCCCCCGATTACGACGAGAACCCTACCAACTATGAAGAAACAAAAAAACTAAAACACACACGCATACAAAGAATACCAAAACATTAAGCACGCACTTAAAAGTATTAAAAAAAAAACATAAACAAATAAGCAATGCATATCACACACAAAACTAAACTAAAGTTATTAAAACAAATGGCTTAAACGCCATACATAATTATAAAAATCAACAGAAACAACATAGAATACACGCTACAAAAAAAATAATAAAAGTGATAGACCTGATAACCAGGCTCTAGCATCTCTTTACACCCTACCACACTTCTTTCTCTCTTCTCCGCTTGTCTATTTTCTCTGTCTATCCACACACCCTATCGTCCTCCCCTACATGCACCCACTTTAACTTAATCATAATCATAATCATAAAAATCAGTCAGAAGAATCAGGAAATTATTGTTGTTGTAATAAGAAAAGTTATATTCCTTGTTCACCATTTTAAAAGCTTATTCCGGCTATAATATACAGGAATAAAGAATCCAGATATAAATATATATTTTCCTTCATCCCGTAAGGAAGCTGATGATCACTTAACCCAGCCTGCAAAACTAGAGAGAGAGTACCATAACTGACTCAGACCCTACAGTGTCACTTGTTTATAGGTAAGGTCACCTCAAGTTTATTGGTAGATTACCTGTTTAAAGTGGGTGAAATGAATGGTAATATTTGGCTTGAGGCTTGAGGCGGCTGTAGATTACGCCTTTGAATTCAATTTGACTTCAGATGCCCCTGGTTATTCACTTGTAGACTGGGTAAAGTACAAGGCAGAGGCAGGGAATCAGAAGAAAATGGACGGTTTTGTTGATTTTAATTTGGGTCTTTATAACCACCTCAGGTCTGGCAAGTGAAATCACTGCGTTCCTAGTTCGTAGTCTGCTCACGTCCTTGTAACTGGTTATCGGTGTTAATAGACTCAGTTTTTCTTGTATTTATCTCTCTGTCAAACTATCCTTGTATATTTTTGCAATCACTATTATTCTAACTCAAATTTAGGGGCGTGGCTCCGTTTCTGCAATCCGAAGGCTGGGCGGAGCTTATCTGATCAGAGGGTATGTGCCTGTATTAGTGTAGGCGCGTGTACACCAAGAGAGTGTTTGAATTAGAAAATCTGGCTGATCTTTATCAGGCGGATATCCGAAGCAAAATAAGATTTCGTCCTACACGGGTCAATCTCAATGGCTGGTGGGTCAGACTCCCTCTCTATTACAGATTCATTACTTTGTGTGGACAGCTATTTCAATTGTCTCTGTTATCTCTGCGGCCAAACCGTCGGCTCGCACCTGTTTCCTAATGTGTGTGACCGTTTGTATGTTTAGCGTGGGAGCACAGCGATTTCATTTGCATTATTTACAAGTATTTTGCTTTGCATTGATACATTGATTAACACATTGAAGTGATTATTAATGTTAGACGAACTAGCGAAAGCATTTCAGGCGGGGCATACCCAATTATTGAGAACGAAATTGAGGGAAATCTTGTAGAAGCCTAATAATAGTTTGGTGGTTGTTGTCTGTCGAAACAAAGAGAACAAGCGTAATTGAAAGAGTTGTTCTAAGTGACTACGCAAGTGCGAGGGAATGAATGCCCCGTGGCGAGCTCACATGGATTTCGGCACCTTGAGTTGCCACTTCTTTATTTAGCACAGCTACAAAATTGCCACACAGAATTATCCTGATAAAAGGCATCCATCATCGGTGGTAATCATCATCATTCTACCATCGGTACGTTCGCGGTCGTCTGAAGCAACATCAGTAAAGAAGGCAATTCGGGAAAGCTCGGACAAAATCAGAAATTTTCTTAACTGCATTTGTCGGCTCGTTATTCAAGCGATGAGTCATGGGCTTATGATTCCCCATGAAATAAAGCAGGTTTCCCTACGCACCCACGAGGAGAGAACAAAACCAAGCAGATCGCTGGTAATAGAGACAATATTTAGAAAACTCAACACCACTGCTCTGTTATGCCCCCTCCCCCTTCAGGATTCGCTGCAATCTGTCACACGACAAAAGACGTAGAGAAGATGGTTTCAGAAGAAGCTAAAAAAGTCTTACAAAAAATCAGACTGGAGGTCTCCACCTCCGACGAAAATCTGGTTCAGAGAACAGTCATACTCCGACACCTCGACCCATTCACAGATAATTCCTATGAGGAGATCAAGAGTGAGCGAGGAAAAACACAAACATCACCAAAGTGGAAAAATTGGGAAAGGCAAATTATTGTCAAAATGGCTCAGAAGATAAAAACTGAAGTCTTCTAGAGATAAGACCAGCGCAAATAGAAGGGGAAGAGTCCATTCCCATGAATGTTGCTACAGGTGCCATGCCGTAACCAGGAAATAGAAGTGGTATGCTCTAACAGCGTGGAATTTGCGCATAGCCGGAAGGATTGCAAAAACGAGAATCCAAAGAGCGTCAACTGTGGAGGGGACCACAAGACTTGCAATGAGGTGCCCCATACTCAAAGAAGCACCTCAGAATTTTTTTTTTTTTTTTTTTTTTTTATAGAGCCCATCTGGCAACTACCCACTTGGGCATAAGTCGCCGAAAAACACGACAGCCTAGAATTAGGCTACTTTAAAGTTAAAATATGAAAACTTAACAATCAATATAAATTGGAAAAACTTAACAATCGAAGCAATCTCCGGCAGCGGGGGGAGGTCCCCCTCACCCCGGTGCAGGAGAGTGCAACCTAGAACAAAACAATAACAAAAAAAAGGAACCTTAAATAAAGGGGAGAAGGCCGGCCTCCCCCAAAAAGTCAATAAGTCCACCAGTCATGGTGCACGCACTCGTCCCGAGTACAAGGGACAGGCAGTAGCGACCCCGCCCATCCCGGTACCGAGACAGGTATCGTGCGCGAAGATCACCCAGACTGGGACATTCGACAAGAATATGCCGAACAGTCTGGGGGACGACGCAGTCGTTGCAATAGGGCACATGCGAGCGCTCCACCAAGTAACGATGCGTCACACGAGTGTGTCCGATTCGAAGACGACAGAAAGCAACCTGAAGCCGCCGCGGCATTGGGGGATAGGTCCATGGGAACAGTCGCGGCGCAATGGCACGCAACTTTAAGTTCCCCTCGACCGTCTCCCATCTTCTTTGCCAAGCAGTCCGAAGAGCTGCCCGTATTCCTGCCATGTAGTCGGTGTGAGGAAGAGCGAAACGCTGGTCCGGTCGCAGAGTCCTCGCGGACTCTTTGGCGCCCTCATCGGCGCGCTCATTCCCCGCAATTCCTACATGTCCAGGAACCCAGCAGAAGATAATCTCGACATCTGCCCGGCTCGCCAAAACCGTGGCGTCACGGATTTCGCGAACCAGGGGATGCGGAGATTCCAATGCCCCGAGAGTACTCAGGGCGCTTTGTGAGTCGCTATAAATCACAATCCGGTCTCCGAACCGGGCACGTCGCGTAATCTCCCGTACCGAGTGGTGTATTGCCACCAGCTCGGCCGTGAAGACAGACGCAGCGCCTGGTAGAGCCCCGCTGACTTCAAACAGAGGGGATACGGCGTGGAAGCCGACCCCCTCTTGGGACTTGGAGCCATCCGTATACACTGGCACGGTACCAGCGTGACACGATGTGTGCTCCAAAAAGATCGAACGCAATACTCCCGGCGCAGTACAAGCTTTGGGAGCAGAGGCGTGGCGACAAATAGCCAAATGTGGTACCCTCCAGGGTGGCGTCCTGGGCAGAACCAGGGGCGCCACCGGCCCGAGAGCTATATCTACCTCTCGAAGGAGTTTCCTGGCCCTAAACCCAAAGGGCTTAGGGTATAACTGGCGTCTCTCGGCGGCATAGGCACCATCGAGATCAGCTGCGGATGCAGTGAGAGCTGTTGGCGACTGGGGGAGGCGCCGGGCTCGCGCGTACAGGCGAGTGATGCACTGCACGCGGCGCAGAGCGAGTGGCATCTCCCCAGCATCGACCAACAGGCTCTCAATGGGGGAAGTGCGGAAGGCACCGGTCGCAAGGCGAAGGCCGGTGTGGTGGATCGAATCCACCTTCCGCAATAAACGCTCGGCTGCGGATGCATAAAACTCGCATCCGTAGTCGAGCTTCGAGCGAACAAAGGATCGATAAAAAAGTAAGGCGGTAGCCCTATCAGCGCCCCAAGCGCTGAACGTCACGGAACGGAGAATGTCCATGGCGCGGGTACAAGAGACCCTAAGGCTGCGAATGTGAGCCTCCCAGGTGAGGCGTCGGTCGAATACAAGACCAAGGAAACGGTGCGACTCAACCACATCCAGGCGCACCCCATTAAGAAACAAATCTGGGTCGGGGTGAAGCCGTGGATGGCGGCAGAAGTGCACCACCTTAGTCTTGGCCAAAGAAAACCGAAACCTGTGCGCTTTGGCATAGCAAGAGACGCGGTTCAATGCCTGTTGGAGTCGGCGCTCCAGAGTTGGCATCTGGGCCGCGCCAAAAGAGATCGAAAGGTCGTCCACGTAGAGCGTAGCGAGAACATCTTCCGGCAGCACCGAGGTGATGCCGTTGATGCTCAGGGCAAAGAGTGTGACACTGAGGACACTTCCCTGCGGGACACCCTCTTCCTGCTCCTTTGGGCCGGAGAGGGCTCCCCCCACCCGTACGCGGAATCGACGATCTCGCAAAAATTCAGATATAAACATTGGGAGGCGTCCCCTCGCCCCCATCGTGTGGAGAGTCTCCATGATACCGTATCGCCATGCGGTATCATAGGCTTTCTCCAGATCAAAAAACACCGTGGTGTAGTGCTGTCTACGAAGGAAAGCCTCGCAGACGGCATTTTCCAGTCGGAGCAGAGCATCCGACGTGGAGTGGAACTTACGGAAGCCGCACTGTGCAGAAGACAGATGGCCTCCGCTGTCCAGGAAATAGGCTAATCTAACATTTACCAATTTCTCCATCAACTTGCACACGCAAGAGGTTAGAGAGATTGGGCGGAAACCGGTCGGAGTAGAGTGATCTCTCCCCGGCTTGCGAAAGGCGAGCACAGTAGCGATTCGCCAGGAGTCTGGGAGGAGACCTTCCACCCAGATCCTGTTGAACAAATCTAATAGAAAGGCCATGCCTCGCTCACCCAGGTGTCGAAGCATGGCGTACGGGACATCGTCCGGACCATGGGCGGTGTCCGCGCACGAAGCGAGAGCGGAACGCAACTCACTCACAGTAAACTTGTCGTTGAAGGGTTCTCCGCCTCTGGAGGTAAAGTCCAGCCGGCGGCCTTCCGCGACATCACGACGTGCATTGAATGCTGGCGGAGCAGCATCACGGCTAGAGAATGCGGAAAAAGCGGTCGCTAAGGATTCCGCCACGGACGCGGGGTCCGAGATTGCGGTCCCATTCTCCTGGAGAACGGGAGGGGGGTCCTGCGAGAACTTGCCCCGAATCCTTTTGACTCGCTTCCACACCTCAGCTAAAGGGGTCTTCCCGTTAAGTGAAGACACGTATGCCCGCCAAGAAGAGCGGCGGGCGTGCTTCGAAATATACCGGAACCTAGCCCTAGCCCGACGAAATTCAGCGACGGTGAAATCGTTCGGGCGGCGCTTATAGCGCATGTAGGCATAACGCTTCTGTTTGAGGGCCGTCTCACACTCGGCCGACCACCATGGGAGTGGTCGGCGTGCAAAACGGCCAGACGTCCTAGGAATAGTAGTCAGGCCCACGGCGATGAGGTTGCCGGAGAAGAACTCGACGGCCTCATCTACCGACCTAAACTCCTTGACTGAGATAGAGAATTCAGTCATTTCCTGAAATGCAGGCCACCGCGCCCGCGCCAAGCACCACCGAGGTGGTCTCTCAGGCGGCAGTTGCCCTGAAAATGATATTTGAATGGGAAAGTGATCACTACCATGGAGGTCATCGACCACCCCCCAATCAAAATCAGGCTGTGCATCCGAAGAGCACAAAGATAGGTCAAGGCAAGAAAATGAAGCGGTTCTCGGACAGTGATGCGTAAACTCATCCACGTTTAGGACACCCATCTCAAGCTCTTCGATCAGATCGGCAAGGACTTGTCCCCTGGGATTTATGGTGTAATCTCCCCAGAGAGGATGCCTGCCGTTCAGATCTCCAAGCAAGAGATAGGGCCTCGGCAACCGTGCCACGACGCGGCGAAAGTCCCCCGCGTCGAAGTCAGCTGACGGTGGAATGTACGCAGAAATGATAGTATACCTCCTATCCAGGTGCAGCTGCACAGCCACTGCCTGAAAGGAGGTATCTAAAGAGAAAGGAAGAACGGAGACATCATGCCGGGTGTAAACCGCGCATCCCCCAGCCCGGCCGTCCCGCGGTGGTTGGGTCGCAAGACCCTTATACCCCGGGAGGGCAGGCAGGGGGCACGCGCCTAGCATGGTCTCCTGCAAAAAAATAGCTAACGGGGAACGGGATGAGGCGAGCCTCCGCAGCTCCTCCCAGTTGGCCCGGAGTCCACGGCAATTCCATTGAAGGAATATGCCCTCCAGGCCTAGCTCGGAGGAGACGCGGGGGCCCTCCTCGAATTAAAGACCCTCACGGGAATGGCCGTACGCTTCCCGGGGGCAGAACCCCGGGCGCTGTTGGCCGGACAAAGCGCTGAAGGCGCTGTCGCCTTCGAGGACTTATTGGGGGAGGTTGGGCTCGCCATGCGAGTCTTTTCCTCCCTCCGCCTCGAAACTTTAGGCGGGCGTTGCGGCTTCGGAGGCGGGGGGCCCTCTTTTCGAGGAACCACCGTCTCCGAGCCACTCGCTCCACCTCGGGGCGTGGGCAAAGGGGCCGAAGCTCCTTTGTTGCTGTCCTCCTTTCGGGGAACAGCTTTAGGAACCCCGGAAGATGGCCTAGCGACCATCTTCAGGGGTGTTGCCTCCTGTGAGTCTAACGACTCGGTGGAGGCGCGTGGCCGTTTCGCTTTACGCGAAACGGTCACGCTGGGGGAAGAGGGGGGAGCCCTGGTTTTAGCCGGGGCAGGGTATGAACCCTTTTTGCCGCCAGCTTTACCAGGGGAGCGCTCAGGTTGGGTAGAGCCCACAGAAGGGCTCCGAATGGGCGCGGAAACAACCGTGCTCGTTGGCCTGGATGGGCCAGGAGCAGAGGGTGCCTTTCTAACTATTGAGGCATATGACGTCCCAGGCAGAGCCGGGCGCGCCAGGACCAAGTCCTTTGCCTCGCGGAATGAGAGTCGATCCTGGGCCTGAACGGCCAGGATTTCTTTCTCAAGGAGATATGCACCACATTGCTTCGAAGAAGCAGGGTGCGGCTCTCCGCAATTGACACACTTGGCCACACACGATTTGGACTTATCGTGTGCGACCTTGGAGCAATTTACACAGACTTCGGGTGACCCCGATTTTGCACGTCTACATGATCGATTCGTATGGCCGAAGCGGTGGCAGTAATAGCACCGCCGCGGCAGTGGCACGAATGCCTTCACGCGGTAGCGGTACCAACCGGCACGCACCGACTCAGGGAGCTTGTCACAGTCGAACGTGACGAAGAGTGTAGGGGTGGGTCTCGAGGCCCCTCCCTGTTTTCTCATCACACGCTCGACCTTGACCGCCCCATGGTCGGCCAGCTCTAGGGTGATGTCCTCAATGGAGTAGTCAACGAGTTCCCTCGCATAAACTACTCCTTTCACAAAGTTCATGGTAGAGTGCGGCGTCACACTCACCGGGGTGCCATGAAGTGTCCGAAGAGCACTTATCTTGGCCGCCTCGGCGGGATTCGCCGCATTCGCCAGAAGGCTCCCGTCCGAGAAACGGGTTACCTTCGGCTCTCTACCAATTGCACTAGCTAATCCTCTCCTCTGATGGATCATGTTGCCCTTGGACAACATGGTGCCATCAGTGGAGCGAATAACGAGGAAGCGTTTGAAGCCAGCGGGCTCGAAAACGCCAGGTAACCTCTGAATCAGGGGCCCCGATGTCATCGAGGCTCCGCCCTGTGCATTCTTGGTCTTAGTCGTAGTCATGGGCTCCGCACACGAGGGGGTAGAGGGGCCGGATGTGCCGATCTTGGCTTGGTCGCCTACCAAAGTGGCAGCAGACCCATCCGTCCCCGCAGCCCCCGCGGATGGAGAGGAGCCCCGAGTCTTCTTCGTCTTTTTAGTCTTTTTAGTCTTTTTCTTTTTAGGAGAGGAGGGCGGGGAATGAACCCGCTTTTCACCTCCGCCGGCAGAAGTCCCCAGGCCAGATGGACCAGCCTCAGCCAGGTCCCTCTCCGAAATGGAGAAGGTCCTGGTTGTCGTAGGGGCACCTGTCGGAGGAGATCCCTCCCCTCCTTCTACTGCCTCGGAGCCCTCAGCCATTTGAGGAGGACCTTGCATAGGGGCGGATTCGGGTTCGGTGCTTGGCGCCGAGCCCGAATTCCCCCCCATGGAAGGCCCTACCGTCTGGGGCTGGGTCTCCTCAAGGACCATGTCTATCACAGGAGGGGCCTCCAGTTGGCCATCCCCTCCCAGGACATCGCAGGTCCCCTTGGCAGTATTGTCACTAGTCAGGTGGTGTGGGGAGGCACAGGCCTTGACCCCAGCAAGGTTCAAAATTCTTGCCAGCAGGTCTTTTGAGGGAAGCGACCGAAGGGGCCTGGCTTCCCTCTCCCCCCTAAGGGGGTTTGCCCTACCGAGCCGCTTGCACGAGGGGCGGTCGGCAATGGGCTGCCTGCTGGCTTTCTTGGCAGTCCCCTTAGAAAGCAAAGGAGGGACTGCCGCTGGAGATAGGGAGGTGCCCGAAAGCACCTCCAGAGAAGGGGGTGAGGGGGAGTCCCCTACACCCGTAGGCGTAGGAGAGGAGTAAGCCTCCTCTCCGGTTAAAGAATTATGGAGGGTCCCTTGCGCAAGCACAAGGGGGGGGGACCTCCATTTTCTCGGTGGAGCTGCCCGAGGGCGGCTCCGTAGATGTTTTTGGGGAAGTTGGGGGTTGGGGTTTTTGTTTTTTTTCATACATGGGCATGGTGACCCTCTTTTGATTACGGGACGCAATAGCTCATCACCTCTCGCAGTTGCCCGCACTGCGAGAGGTGCTTACAAGCCCGGCAGAGCCAGGCGCCGCCATTCGGGACCACCCCTCCCGCCTGGTTGCCTGGCAGTCCTTCGGCATGGCGGCTCCACCTTGGACACGGCGTAAAAAATATAGGTTGTGAAGAGGAGAGGAAAAGGGATGTGAGGAAGATGTGGGTGGGGATGAAGCAGGTTGTTAAAAAAACCCCATCCCGAACCGGAGCTGAGGGGTTAGGGAACAATGTCCCCTCCCCCCCTCAGCCCCGATCCGGGGTGGTTGGCTTGAGAAGAAGGTCAGCATTCTACCCTGTGAAATTAGAGGCTGACCAGAGAAAGTTGTGGGAGAGGTTGTATGAAAAGCGACGAGGTAGGGGAGAAATCGGGCTATCTGAAGGAAGGAAGAGAGGCTAAGCTGGGGCCGGACGGAGCGCTGGATCCCGTCAGCACGGCGGCCAGGATGGCAAATCGCCGCGCCCCTTACGGGGAAGCACCTCAGAAAAAGAAGAAGAAAATAAAACAAGAAAAGAAGGCCAAAATCGAAGATATGTTGAATCCGTAGCTCATATTACCATGCCGATACAATGGACCAGCACCTCCAAACTAATGCTGGCGAAAGAAACCAAAGAGCTAATTTTATTTGCCCATATAGTAAATCTGGCCAACCAAGGAAAGTTCAGCGAAGGACTAAATAACTTATCGCTGAACAATGGAATAAATAAGAAATTATAGTTTCCCCAAACCACCCAACAGAAGACACCTAGGATCAGCCTATTCGACGACGAAACTGAAGAAGAGGGTGCAACGGAGGAAGAGAAAGACATGAACGAAATCGCCAAACATAAAAAGAATAACACCAAAAGGTACCAACATCAGAAACAGCAACCTAAAAAACATCAACCACCCGATCAACTGAAGTCACACATTAAAAGTGTACCCGTATCACTGAAGGATATCCACCCCTTCGTAGATGGTGAAGATATTGATATCGAAATCCTCGCCTCCCCAAAGTGCAAACTACTAAAAGAAAATGAAGAAAGGCTACTACTTCAAGGACTAAACAGAGGAAAGTACTAGTGGTCATACGAGGACGCATGCAGCGAAGAGGAAGGGGAAGGATTGCTGCTGAAAGGATCGATTTTCGTTCTCGAATCCAACATTCACACACTCACCTGCAAACCTTTAAAATTATAGAAAGTGGACAAAAGACATCAGATATCGATCAATTCAAGTGCAATGAGGGATAACGCTATGCGCTAATAGTGAGTGAAAAATATAATAAAATGAGTTGAATATTAAAATTCAACTAAAACAAAGGAAATAATTTAGTGCCTGGGAATAGCGAGCAAAGTAAAAAGTGAGTAAAAATAAATGATTAATTTTTTAAATAGTTGAATAACATGGTTGAAAAGAGTTGATAACAAACCTAAATGCGTAAAAGTAATATAATATAATATAATAATAAAGTGGAAGTTAATAAAATAGCGGCAAAGATAAAAGAAATTAAATATAAAGTGAATATATTAAAAAAATGGTCAAACAATTAGAAAAAAGTGATAGTAAACATGAGTAACATTGATATAATAATCAAGTATGTTAAAAAATATTAAAAATTAACAAAAAGGTAAAGGAATTAGTACCTTGTAATAACAAACAAAGTTATAAGAAATGGTTAAATATTAAATGGAATAAATTCAGAAGTATTCGAACATAACTAAAAATATAGAAGTGATGCTAATAAGTCATAGTGAATAATCATAAAATTGCATATATATTACAGGAAAATTAAACGAGGAACCATCGATTTATTGATAGGTTAGAATCCAAAATGTACAAATTTGTATACGAACTCGAAAATTCAGTCCCGTCGAAACTTTATTTTCATCCTCATTGTCGTGGTATTGTAAGGGCCGAGTTGGTGTACGAAGGTTTGTTACGTACTTGAATAACTCCTTGATTAAGTTTTCTCTAAGAGTGCTATATTATTTTACGTTATTTAATCTTTGAGGATTTCTAGTGCCATGTGCAGCGTTTCGAGGATTGAATTAAATACTTAAAAAAAATATATCTTTAATTACAACATAAAAAAGTGAAATCTTAAAAACAAACTATACACTATGAATAAACGAGTCTATGTTAGAATTACTAATTTAAACCAAATGAATATAAAGTAATAGTTGACCTCAAGCTCACTTTAATATTGGACGCTAATTGACGCACAAAAATAATTGAATTTCTTTACCTTTAAAAAAACCACACGTGAATCAGGCTGAAGAATGACCGTGGCCTTGGATCTTATGTAGACGGGAAATGGTTTTGCGGTTAGGCGCGTGGGCATGTTCACAGACGCCCAGCCGTTTGACTGGCTAGGAGACGGGCTTGAAGCAACAGGTGATTTCGGTGAGGGCGACGGATGGCGTTAAGCACGTTGTTTTAGTCCGAAGATTTAAGCAACAGGACCGTCAAGGTATGCTTTTCCAATCTTGGGATGCTTCACACTGACGAGCGATGAGCAAACAGTGAATCCTTTGACGAATGAGGCGGTTTGGGGGAGTCCACTTTGGGTATTCCTCAATGGCGAGGACTATCTCTGGCTTTTGTTGCAAACTGAGATAGGGGGTTTCTCTGACGAGAGATGTATGAGAGTGATCATCAATACCAAATGGCTAATTTCCGGTATGACCACCAGGAAATAGCTCAGAATGAGCTTCTCCTTTGTTCCGCTCTTTGAGTGCCGTGCTGACGCCGGACTTCGTCGTGTAGATCTCTATTTTTTTTTTTTTTTAAATTAAGGGGCTATCTGGCGACTGCCGACTTAGGCATTAGTCGCAGTAAACAAACAGCCTAGTTCTA
Source organism: Ceratothoa steindachneri (assembly GCA_963969495.1). NCBI lineage: Eukaryota > Metazoa > Arthropoda > Malacostraca > Isopoda > Cymothoidae > Ceratothoa > Ceratothoa steindachneri. The sequence goes on along the minus strand of OZ018322.1, from coordinate 102,766,474 downwards.
GGCTACTTTAAAAATTAAACAGGAAACAATAAAAAGAAATAACAATAACAATAAAGAAGCAATAACAAAAACAATAACAACAACAACAACAACAAACCGGGTTAAATGAAAGGGAGAAGGCCAGCCTCCCCCCAAAAGTCAATAAGTCCACTAGTCATGGTGCACGCACTCGTCCCGAGTACAAGGGACAGGCGGTAGCGACCCCGCCCATCCCGGTACCGGGACAGGTATCGTGCGCGAAGATCACCCAGACTGGGACATTCGACAAGAATGTGCCGAACAGTCTGGAGGACGACGCAGTCGTTGCAATAGGGCGCAGGCGAGCGCTCCATCAAGTAGCGATGCGTCACACGAGTGTGTCCGATTCGAAGACGACAGAAAGCAACCTGAAGCCGCCGCGGCATTGGGGGATAGGTCCATGGGAACAGTCGCGGCGCAATGGCACGCAACAGAAGATAATCTCGACATCTGCCCGGCTCGCCAAAACCGTGGCGTCACGGATTTCGCGAACCAGGGGATGCGGAGATTCCAATGCCCCGAGAGCACTCAGGGCGCTTTGTGAGTCGCTATAGATCACAATCCGGTCTCCGAACCGGGCACGTCGCGTAATCTCCCGTACCGAGTGGTGTATTGCCACCAGCTCGGCCGTGAAGACAGACGCAGCGCCTGGTAGAGCCCCGCTGACTTCAAACAGAGGGGATACGGCGTGGAAGCCGACCCCCTCTTGGGACTTGGAGCCATCCGTATACACTGGCACGGTACCAGCGTGACACGATGTGTGCTCCAAAAAGGTCGAACGCAATACTCCCGGCGCAGTACAAGCTTTGGGAGCTGAGGCGTGGCGACAAATAGCCAAATGTGGTACCCTCCAGGGTGGCGTCCTGGGCAGAACCAGGGGCGCCACCGGCCCGAGAGCTATATCTACTTCTCGAAGGAGTTTCCTGGCCCTAAACCCAAAGGGCTTAGGGTATGACTGGCGTCTCTCGGCGGCATAGGCACCATCGAGATCAGCTGCGGATGCAGTGAGAGCTGTTGGAGACTGAGGGAGGCGCCGGGCTCGCGCGTACAGGCGAGTGATGCACTGCACGCGGCGCAGAGCGAGTGGCATCTCCCCAGCATCGACCAACAGGCTCTCAATGGGGGAAGTGCGGAAGGCACCGGTCGCAAGGCGAATGCCGGTGTGGTGGATCGAATCCACCTTCCGCAATAAACGCTCGGCTGCGGATGCATAAAACTCGCATCCGTAGTCGAGCTTCGAGCGAACAAAGGATCGATAAAAAAGTAAGGCGGTAGCCCTATCAGCGCCGCAAGCGCTGAACGTCACGTAACGGAGAATGTCCATGGCGCGGGTACAAGAGACCCTAAGGCTGCGAATATGAGCCTCCCAGGTGAGGCGTCGGTCGAATACAAGACCAAGGAAACGGTGCGACTCAACCACATCCAGGCGCACCCCATTAAGAAACAAATCTGGGTCGGGGTGAAGCCGTGGATGGCGGCAGAAGTGCACCACCTTAGTCTTGGCCAAAGAAAACCGAAACCTGTGCGCTTCGGCATAGCGAGAGACGCGGTTCAATGCCTGTTGGAGTCGACGCTCCAGAGTTGGCATCTGGGCCGCGCCAAAAGAGATCGAAAGGTCGTCCACGTAGAGCGTAGCGAGAACATCTTCCGGCAGCACCGAGGTGATGCCGTTGATGCTCAGGGCAAAGAGTGTGACACTAAGGACACTTTCCTGCGGGACACCCTCTTCCTGCTCCTTTGGGCCGGAGAGGGCTCCCCCCACCCGTACGCGGAATCGACGATCTCGCAAAAATTCAGATATAAACATTGGGAGGCGTCCCCTCGCCCCCATCGTGTGGAGAGTCTCCATGATACCGTATCGCCATGCGGTATCATAGGCCTTCTCCAGATCAAAAAACACCGTGGCGTAGTGCTGTCTACGAAGGAAAGCCTCACAGACGGCACTTTCCAGTCGGAGCAGAGCATCCGACGTGGAGTGAGACTTACGGAAGCCGCACTGTGCAGAAGACAGATGGCCTCCGCTGTCCAGGAAAAAGGCTAATCTAACATTTGCCAATTTCTCCATCAACTTGCACACGCAAGAGGTTAGAGAGATTGGGCGGAAACCGGTCGGAGTAGAGTGATCTCTCCCCGGCTTGCAAAAGGCGAGCACAGTAGCGATTCGCCAGGAGTCTGGGAGAAGAGCTTCCACCCAGATCCTGTTGAACAAATCTAACAGAAAGGCCATGCCTCGCTCACCCAGGTGTCGAAGCATGGCGTACGGGACATCGTCCGGACCATGGGCGGTGTCCGCGCACGAAGCGAGAGCGGAACGCAACTCACTCACAGTAAACTTGTCGTTGAAGGGTTCTCCGCCTCTGGAGGTAAAGTCCAGCCGGCGGCCTTCCGCGACATCACGACGTGCATTGAATGCTGGCGGAGCAGCATCACGGCTAGAGAATGCGGAAAAAGCGGTCGCTAAGGATTCCGCCACGGACGCGGGGTCCGAGATTGCGGTCCCATTCTCCTGGAGAACGGGAGGGGGGTCCTGCGAGAACTTGCCCCGAATCCTTTTGACTCGCTTCCACACCTCAGCTAAAGGGGTCTTCCCGTTAAGTGAAGACACGTATGCCCGCCAAGAAGAGCGGCGGGCGTGCTTCGAAATATACCGGAACCTAGCCCTAGCCCGACGAAATTCAGCGACAGTGAAATCGTTCGGGCGGCGCTTATAGCGCATGTAGGCATAACGCTTCTGTTTGAGGGCCGTCTCACACTCGGCCGACCACCATGGGAGTGGTCGGCGTGCAAAACGGCCAGACGTCCTAGGAATAGTAGTCAGGCCCACGGCGATGAGGTTGCCGGAGAAGAACTCAACGGCCTCATCTACCGACCTAAACTCCTCGACTGAGATAGAGAATTCAGTCATTTCCTGAAATGCAGGCCACCGCGCCCGCCCCAAGCTCCACCGAGGTGGTCTCTCAGGCGGCAGTTGCCCTGAAAATGATATTTGAATGGGAAAGTGATCACTACCATGGAGGTCATCGACCACCCCCCCCCCCCCAATCAAAATCAGGCTGTGCATCCGAAGAGCACAAAGATAGGTCAAGGCAAGAAAATGAAGCGGTTCTCGGACAGTGATGCGTAAACTCATCCACGTTTAGGACACCCATCTCAAGCTCTTCGATCAGATCGGCAAGGACTTGTCCCCTGGGATTTATGGAGTAATCTCCCCAGAGAGGATGCCTGCCGTTCAGATCTCCAAGCAAGAGATAGGGCCTCGGCAACCGTGCCACGACGCGGCGGAAGTCCCTCGCGTCGAAGTCAGCTAACGGTGGAATGTACGCAGAAATGATAGTATACCTCCTATCCAGGTGCAGCTGCACAGCCACTGCCTGAAAGGTGGTATCTAAAGAGAAAGGAAGAACGGAGACATCATGCCGGGTGTAAACCGCGCATCCCCCAGCCCGGCCATCCCGCGGTGGTGGGGTCGCAAGACCCTTATACCCCGGGAGGGCAGGCAGGGGGCACGCGCCTAGCATGGTCTCCTGCAAAAAGATAGCTAACGGGAAACGGGACGAGGCGAGCCTCCGCAGCTCCTCCCAGTTGGCCCGGAGTCCACGGCAATTCCATTGAAGGAATATGCCCTCCAGGCCTAGCTCGGAGACGCGGGGGCCCTCCTCGAATTGAAGACCCTCACGGGAATGACCGTACGCTTCCCGGGGGCAGAACCCCGGGCGCTGTTGGCCGGACAAAGCGCTGGAGGCGCTGTCGCCTTCGAGGACTTATTGGGGGAGGTTGGGCTCGCCATGCGAGTCTTTTCCTCCCTCCGCCTCGAAACCTTAGGCGGGCGCTGCGGCTTCGGAGGCGGGGGGGCCTCTTTTCGAGGAACCACCGCCTCCGAGCCACTCGCTCCACCTAGGGGCGTGGGCGAAGGAGCCGAAGCTTCTTTGTTGCTGTCCTCCTTTCGGGGGACAGCTTTAGGAACCCCTGAAGATGGCCTAGCGACCATCTTCAGGGGTGTTGCCTCCTGTGAGTCTAACGACTCGGTGGAGGCGCGTGGCCGTTTCGCCTTGCGGGAAACGGTCACGCTGGGGGAAGAGGGGGGAGCCCTGGTTTTAGCCGGGGCAGGGTATGAACCCTTTTTGCCGCCAGCTTTACCAGGGGAGCGCCCGGGTTGGGTAGAGCCCGCAGAAGGGCTCCAAATGGGCGCGGAAACAACCGTGCTCGTTGGCCTGGATGGGCCAGGAGCAGAGGGTGCCTTGCTAACTATTGAGGCATATGACGTCCCAGGCAGAGCCGGGCGCGCCAGGACCAAGTCCTTTGCCTCGCGGAATGAGAGTCGATCCTGGGCCTGAACGGCCAGGATTTCTTTCTAAAGGAGATATGCACCACATTGCTTCGAAGAAGCAGGGTGCGGCTCTCCGCAATTGACACACTTGGCCACACACGATTTGGACTTATCGTGTGCGACCTTGGAGCAATTTACACAGACTTCGGGTGACCCCGATTTTGCACGTCTACATGATCGATTCGTATGGCCGAAGCGGTGACAGTAATAGCACCGCCGCGGCAGTGGCACGAATGCCTTCACGCGGTAGCGGTACCAACCGGCACGCACCGACTCAGGGAGCTTGTCACAGTCGAACGTGACGAAGAGTGTAGGGGTGGGTCTCGAGGCCCCTCCCTGTTTTCTCATCACACGTTCGACCTTGACCGCCCCATGGTCGGCCAGCTCTAGGATGATGTCTTCAATGGAGTAGTCAACGAGTTCCCTCGCATAAACTACTCCTTTCACAAAGTTCATGGTAGAGTGCGGCGTCACACTCACCGGGGTGCCATCAAGTGTCCGAAGAGCACTTATCTTGGCCGCCTCGGCGGGATTCGCCGCATTCGCCAGAAGGCTCCCGTCCGAGAAACGGGTTACCTTCGGCTCTCTACCAATTGCACTAGCTAATCCTCTCCTCTGATGGATCATGTTGCCCTTGGACAACATGCTGCCATCAGTGGAGCGAATAACGAGGAAGCGTTTGAAACCAGCGGGCTCGAAAACGCCAGGTAACCTCTGAATGAGGGGCCCCGATGTCATCGAGGCTCCGCCCTGTGCACTTTTGGTCTTTGTCATCGTCAGGAGCTCCGTACCCGGGGAAGCAGAGGGCCCGGATGTGCCGATCTTGGCTTGGTCGCTTGCTAAAGTGGCAGCAGACCCATCCGTCCCCTTAGCCCCCGCGGATTGAGAGGAGCCCCGAGTCTTCTTCGTCTTTTTGGTCCTTTTCTTTTTTGGAGAGGAGGGCGGGGAATGAACCCGCTTCTCACCCCCGCCGATAGAAGCCCCCAGGCCAGATGGACCGGCCTCAGCCAGGTCCTTCTCTGAAATGGAGAAGGTCCCGGTGGGCGCAGGGGATTCATCCGGAGGAGATCCCTCCCCTCCTTGTCCTGCCTGAGAATCCACAGCCGTTTGATGAGGACCTTGCATAGGGGCGGATTCGGGTTCGGTGCTTGGCGCCAAGCCCGGATTCCCCCCCATGGAAGGCCCTACCGTCTGAGGCTGGTTTTCCTCAAGGACCATGTCTATCACAGGAGGGGCCTCCAGTTGGCCATCCCCTCCCAAGACATCGCAGGTCCCCTTGGCAGCGTCATAAGTCTTTAGTGGGGAGGCACAGGCCTTGACCCCGGCAAGGTTTAATATTTTTGCCAGCAGGTCTTTTGAGGGAAGCGACCGAAGGGGCCTGGCTTCCCTCTCCCCCCTAAGGGGGTTTGCCCTACCGAGCCGCTTGTACGAGGGGCGGTCGGCAATGGGCTGCCTGCTGGCTTTCTTGGCAGTCCCCTTAGAAAGCAAAGGAGGGACTGCCGCTGGAGATAGGGAGGTGCCCGAAAGCACCTCCAGAGAAGGGGGTGAGGGGGAGTCCCCTACACCCGTAGGCGTAGGAGAGGAGTAAGCCTTCTCTCCGGTTAAAGAGGTATGGAGGGTCCCCTGCGCAAGCACAGGGGGGGGGACCTCCATCTTTTCTGTGGAGCTGCACGAGGGCGGCTCCGTTGTTTTAGGGGGAATTAAGGGAAGATGGTTTTTTTTTCATCATTGGGCATGGTGACCCTCTTTGTTTTACGGGACGCAATCGCTCACCACCTCTTGCAGTAGCCCGCACTGCAAGAGGTGCTTACAGGCCCGGCAGAGCTCGGCGCCGCCATTTGGGACCACCCCTCCCGCCTGGTGGCCTGGCAGTCCTTCGGCATGGCGGCTCCACCTTAGACACGGCGTAAAACAGATAGAATGTGAAGAGGAGAGGAAAAGGGATGTGAGGAAGGTTTGGGTGGGGATGAAGCAGGTTGTTAAAAAACCCCCATCCCGAACCGGAGCTGAGGGGTTAGGGAACAATGTCCCCTCCCCCCTAAGCCCCCATCCGGGGTGGTTGGCTTGAGAAGAAGGTCAGCATTCTACCCTGTGAAATTAGAGGCTGACCAGAGAAAGTTGTGGGAGAGGTTGTATGAAAAGCGACGAGGTAGGGGAGAAATCGGGCTATCTGAAGGAAGGAAGAGAGGCTAAGCTGGGGCCGGACGGAGCGCTGGATCCCGTCAGCACGGCGGCCAGGATGGCAAATCGCCGCGCCCCTTACGGGGGTGTAGATCTCTAACTCGATCTTCCCGTTCTTCTCCAGTTATCCGCCTATATACTTCACCGACCCACTGGGGGTAGGGAAAGAGGGGCGGATTAGGGCTTATGTATTACCTCTCTCCTCTAAAGGCGCTTTTCATAGCGTCTTAACTCCTATAATTTCGTCGATTACGCGAAACTCGATCCCAAATCTTAGGGTAAATAGTGCCTGTTTAAACATTGTTATTGCACCTCATCTCCTCCCCTTCGTATTGTTATGCTCGCTGGCACAGAAATCTGTTGATTCGTACTTCTCGTGGTTTGAGGAGACGTCTGGCGGCCAGAGGGTTGAGGGGAGAGGGGGGTAAGTTATCGGGTTACACTGCCTAGCGCCAGGACGTTGTGGTACCCGAACGAGGCATCTGTTATTATGGTAGGTATCGATTTCCTTAGACCCATACTTATGTACTTTTTCTTATCTCAAATTTCTTCTTTTCCCCACTTTAGACTAGTTCTATTTTAAGTTGTTTTTTTTAATCTCCTTGTAACGTTTTTTATATCTTAATATACCAATGACCTGACAAAGAAAAGATGCGTTTATCACAAATCTCTATTTGAAGAGACTATACAATGAAACATAGTGAAAACTAGTTTTAAAGAGAAATTTAAACACTTCCTGAGAAGGACTTCTTTCCGTTAATACTCGTTAATTCCTACCAAGAAAATACCAAAAATTAGGGCAAAGAATAAGCGTTATTTGCCTTACATATAACTGCGCTTAGAACATTGGTTTTCAACCGGGGAGGCCGCGAGAGCCAACTAAGGGTGCCGCAGGAGCGAATAAGAAATCATTTTTAAAATACTTAAATTGCGAAAAAACATATATTTCAAATATTTCTAAAAAAAAAATCTAGCGACACTTGAAAGTATTTTAAAACTAGCTTCTCTGCATTGAACAACAAAAAGAAAAACAACGAAAAGAGAAAGATTGCAGAGACTGAATGAAGAAATGAGAGTCGCCTTGTCAACTATACCTACCAATTTTTACCATTAAACTTTTAAAAATAAGATTTATTTATTTTCACTTCTTTATGTCTTATTTCGACTAAATTAGGTTTAATGTGAATCGTGGGTAATCTTGAAGTGCTTTCCACGTAATTAACCATTTATATATAAATTATACTATATTGGAGTACCAAGGCTGTTTCTAGATAGCAATTAGGGTGCCACTATACATAAAAGGGTTGAAAAACACTGCCATAGAGGCTAAATGAACATAATAAAAATACTCACCCCTTTCGAGTCTGCAGAATTTGTACTCGATCCGCACCCCATTGATACAAAAGGTTTGGAAGTGCCACAAAAATCGAACTTATGTCGTTGAAACGTTTCGTGTGTTAGCACCTCTTGGGTATTCGTCATCACCTCGGTATCATTTTTTATCTAACCCGAGATTGGTGTCGATACTCTTTTGAGTACTAGCAGTGCCAATTTTTCTTCACAAATAACTTGAGAAAGTGTCAATGAACCGTTTCATTAAATTCGAATTTTGAGTTCCTTAAAAGTAGGGAATATTGATGAATTTAATGCTTTTGTTCTCTATTTTATTGCAATAAAATATTGTTCATTATTAGATCAAAGTAAACTAATTCTATATAGAGAGTCGATCAATAAATGGCGGAATTCTCGTGATGCATCAAATTCTAAACCAATATTTATTGTTACAGTTAGAAACAAGTACAGGGATATACAGGAAAGATTATATACTAAATGTCTGTGTCGTGGGTTAGCCGAAATTATATATGTATATATATTTGTTTTATTATGGTTAATATACCAAATAAAATTTGACTTGAGGCGTAGGTTTGTGCCTCGGTGATCGCTCGTGGATCCTTCTCTAAGAGTGCTAAACTTTATTTTATTCTAGGGAATGAATAAAAGGGGTTTCTTTCTTGACTTTATCAAATATTGCCACTTCAACTCGTTCGAGGATAATTAAAACACAGCTTTTACTAAAAAAATAGACTTTAATGAACATAAACCCTCTCACTAAATAACATTAAAACATACTGATCTAATACACGTATAAAAAGAAAATGAGATTACTTGCCGAGCTCTCGAGGCTTAATTCTAGATAGAATTTTACATGCGAACAATTTTAAGTTAGTATCTTTGTCATTAGCCAGACATCCAATAAACTAATTTTAATGCACGGGGACATAAACAACAGGATTATTCTTTACTTACATAAGGTATTGGAGATTAATACCCGATTCCAGTTAGAATATCTTCGTGGATTTTGTATCTGAGATGAGTTGCTCAAGTAGTTTGTTGGTTGCTCACAAGATGGCGTTACTCCGACATAAGACGGACAAGTGACGTCATGCGGAATGAGTGAATGAAGGTTCAAAACAAAACTGAATGATTCTTCTGGTTTCGGCGGTCGTGGTGACCTTGACCTCGTTTTCTTCTGGACGAGATTTAATCGTTGACTTCTTCTTCTTTTTGTTTATCTAGTTGGGTTTTGTCCAACTCAGATAGAGTAAGATTTGGAGTCCTCAAGTTATATAGATTGATACTCAATAACCTTGGAGCTCGAACTGCGCCAAGCTTTCTTGGCACAATTTGGTGTTGTCCAAGGACTGCAAGTTGTCCTTAACTTGCAAAAAAACTTTCTACTGGTGATTTTTGTTTTCTTCTTGAACTCGAAAAATCTTCTCTCCCGGTAACTTTCTTGTCTCTTCTGTTGGAACGAAAAAAAAGCCTCGTTTTCTCGTGTCACCTGTTTTATACCTCAATTAACCCCACGGGCTGAATGGAGGTGTGGGGGACTCACAGATGGGACGTAACTGGAGTTTCCCTTTTTGTGTCGGCATTTTGAACTTAGGGGAGCACGTAATACGATGTCGACCGTTGGCACTTTTGACTTTCGTATTTATAAATTTTGTCCGTTCTCCTATGTTACCGGAGAATATCAGAGGGGCAAAGCTAAACCCAGATGCCTTTTGTTATTATTACATTAGTTCTCCTCACTAAGAGGAAGGCCTCGATGTATACGAGGGGCGGTGAATAAGTTTTGCGAATCGGTAAGGCAAAACAGAGGAAGGGGGATGGCTGTTTGTGGAGGTGTTAGGACAATTTATGACAAGTCAGGACCTGCAGCCGCACGCTCCTGCCTCGTCTATTTAAAAAGCAGTAGCTGATCTCAGATCGTCAGTCACAAATTTTTCAACAATGGAGAAGGTTAAGCACCGCGCAGTGATCAAATTTTTTATCAAGGAAGACAAGAATGCAAAAGAGATCCATGAACGCATGGTTGCAGTGTACACCTTCACCATCCCTTCCTATGCAACCATTGCTCGCTGGAATAGAGAGTTCCGCCATGGTCATGAGTCCCTTGAAGATGACCCCCGTCCAGGATGCCCGTCAGACGTGACCAACGAGGACATGGTGTCCTGTGTGGAGAGGATGATCCTCGAAAATCGACGGGTGAGGGTCGAAGAAATCAAGCGAGAACTTGGAATATCACATGGAAGTGTTATCAACATCATCCACGACAATTTGGCCATGACCAAGGTCTCTGTCCGTTGGGTCCCTAGAAACTTCACGCCCCATGATTGACTTCAACGTCGTCAAAGTCCACAAGGCCAGAGTTGCACAAGCTGCCCTGCGCGAGTGCGGATTCGAGGAGCTCAACCCCCCCCCCCTACAGTTCAGATCTGGCCCCTAGCGACTACTTTTTATTCCGCCAGCTCAAGGCTGCACTGCGTGGACGCCGGTTTGGGGACGATGAATATTTTCAGCTCGCCGTCCAGGAGTGGATTGAACAGCAGTCGGGAGATTTCTGGGGACCAATTGTTTCTTGATACGTACACACAATTGAACATAAAAAAATGCCACTTGAGCCACGAGAATGTTTTGTCTTGGTGCTGTTCGAAGATGATGAGAATATGCATTTTTATAATTTTAGTAGTGGGAGAAACATTAAACTAGCCTGATACATCTGGGAACTAAACTAGTTTTGTTATTATTGAGGGGCAAGTAGTAAAATGGCCATTTAACTACAACTAATAATAAAAAGAAGAAAAATTGCTGAAAAAAGTGCGAGAGAGAGGGAGATCCGGGAGTATCACATCGAGGAATAGTGAAGGATGGTTGCGTTGCGTTAGTTGCTGTGAAAGAGGGGTTTGGAAATAATGACTTAAGCGTTTGACAGGGTGTATGTGAGGAAGGTAGAGAAATAAGATACAGAATGGTGTTTAAGAATAGGAATGGAGAGGTCGTGATATTTGAGTCCGTGTTGTGTCTTGAGAAATTGCACGAATTGAAGTGTGTAGGGCTTGCCACGAGAGCCAACTAAAGGTGAAGCGGGGAAAAACAAAATATCATTTTTAAAATGCCTAAATTGGCCCCCCCAAAATATGTATTTTAAACATTGATAAAAAAATCTAACGATACTTGAAAGTATTTTTAAACTAACTTCTCTGCATCGTGCAACATA
>OZ018322.1:102702887-102745387 GCA_963969495.1 Ceratothoa steindachneri | reverse complement strand
ATAATTAATTAATTCATTTATTTTCTTGCCAATACACTTAACGTATACTGTTCCAAGCATCTCTTACATTTCACACACAAACGAACAAACACACGTTCCCAGCTCGACCAAATAAGCACGCGAATTGTCCCACTTCACTCGCCGCTTTCGTCGTATAAAGGTCTGTAACCATTCTTTCTACAATTATTCATTTACCTCAAAATAAATCATACTGAGTTAATTCCACTCACATTCTTTGCAAACGACAATAAGATAGTAAGTCCTAATTATAATTGCTTCTCATTGCAGTCCCCAATTCACAGTCCATTATAGATACTTTAAAATACTCTAAATTACGACACTATATTACTTGCAACTCAATATTATTTACTATATCAAAGATACTCTATTATACTCTATATTACTATATTATCATTTATTCTATCATTCACTATATACATAGTTTCACCATATTTACTTAACCTATTTATCTCTGTACATTCGTTGAATTTTATAAATATATTTATTTGTGTAATCGTCTTTCTTAAAGCCAAGTCTTTATTCCAAAATTTACTTCGCTGACGCATTTAGGCCTAAAGCTAACGGCAGACATCTTCGATCTAACGAAATTTATAGTTATGGTTTTCGAAACGCTATCTAGGGTGATTTATTAACCGAAGATAAATCACATTGATAACCATACTCTATAATTCAAAATCCCAAATAATATTGAATCGCAAAGATTTTCGTAAAAGAAAAATTGTAGAATCGATATTAATAGTAGAAATTGGCAATTTCAATCTTTCTGACTGTCAATTTAAATGTAGCTCCTATTCCCGGAACCTGATCGCAAACAGTTTAGTTAATGATCTCAGAACCATACTCCTGAATTAATGACCTTTTTCTCCCACTTTTTTCTTTCTTTTGTACTGATTTTGAGGCTGTGTAGCGACTTCTGTATCCATTCCATCCTCAATATACGACTGAAGAGGGTATGGCAAACTTCATACCGAAACTAGTCTCGTGAATAAATTCTATGTTCCTATACAGTGGATTAACTACCATATACCATAACTTGATATAGAGTTCTTTCATATATATATATATATATATATATATATATATATATATATATATATATATATATATATATATATATATATATATCCTGCCTAAAATAATATGAATGAGAATTTTGCGGAAATCCACTTAGACGAAACACGTAGGGAGTGACTAATAAAAAATGAGGTAGGATGTAGGAAAAAAATTGACGTGATAGTCAAAACCAGTCATTTCTGAGTTCACCTTTAAAATTGGTGGGAAACAAGTTTCGGATATAATTCAGAAGAAAATTGTGCAGGGCAGTCTTATGAACAATCCTTTTTTTTGTATAGTTGACTTATATTTAAATACAACAAAAATATTCAAATAATTCTGGAAACAAAGATTAGAAAATGCATCGGAAAAGTCAAATGAATGAGACATCTCCATTTTACCCAAAAGGTATAGTTGGCAAAATTCAGGCAAATGACAAAAAGCCATGTGGATAACATACTTTTTTACAATTTCAAAAAATTTCGGAAAGTTGATTGTCCACAAATTCATAACTAACAACCCAGACGAAATATGGATGTAAAAAGAGAGCGTTTATCTTTGTGAATGAACCTAGCACAAAAATGAATATGAGTTAGAATCAGTTGGTTAGCGATAAACTAAACATTGTGGGCAATCGTAATCGACCATGTTCTTCATCAGAATCCTGACATAAATGCAGAAATAATCGATCATTTTTAGCATTTACTTTAATCTTGTTAAATTGCATTTACAGCAATAGTCAATTACGAGTATAGACTTGGGCTCTTTTTTTCTGCAATAAGATGCTGTCTATGGATGGTGTAATGAATATACCTAACATTAGGAACTTCCCTTTACAAGGTCGCTATAAAGCCCCATAGCGGCCAACCATAGATGGAGCCCCGTCTGTCGTGCAGGCAATACTGTTAGTCAGTAGGATGTTATTCTTTTCGAAGCATGATATCACCGTTGCAAAAATTAATGTTCCTTTGGTATTTGTAATAAGCTTATCAACAAAGAGCATCTCTTCTTGAAGTATATTGTTGTCATCAAAAGTGTGGACATTTGCCATTATAAATGCATCATTATCCGTAATTGTAGTTTAATCTATTGGCAAAGAAAATGATCTTGTTTGAAGTGTAGATAAAAGTTGCTTTTCAACATCACAGGCCATTTCATTAATGCGTCGACTTATTGTTTTATTACCAAGTGGTAATATTTTCAGGACATTTGCTGGACCCTGATGCATCATTAAAGAGATTAGCTCTTGAAAGAATGGTGTTAATAACTTTCTACCAATAGTGTGCGCACTGCCACTTTTAGCAATAAGTGGACCTTTAAAATATAAAAGTTATTGTTTTACATTTTTGAAATTGTTCAGCAATATCTTGAAAAAATTCTCTAAGCTTATCTTTTTTGTCTGGATGTTTTGTGTTAAGATGTTCCACCAATCGAGATGGCTTCCTCGCTTAATTTGAAAAAGATTTATGGGATAACAAACAGTTCGGCATTAAATTATCTAAATACGATTCGATAAAGCCATATGTCAAGTATTCTTGTGAATACATACGGGACTATTTTTTATTTGGCTTTGACTTCTCACAAAATAAAGCAAACTAATTAAACAAACAGTACTTCTTAAACGAGATGAAAGAGACAAAAGTTGCTAAATGTTACACGTATGCCCAAATACACTCCTGAGAGAGAAATAACCTCAGTTAAGAGTGTCGTGCGCTATAAAGGTTTAAGGTAAGGAACTAGTGGGTTGCTGCCCAATCCAAGTGGATTCTATATGGCAGCTAGGATAAAAACGAGGCGAATTATCTATAAAAGGTGGAGGAGACCACTTTGTGATTAAAATTAAAAAAAACGAAGGGTTAAAAGATTCATCTGTCAATATGAATCGAAGACAGGTTTGTTGAGGGATAGTTATAAGGGTCGGGAAAGAGGACAACCGGAGCGTGGCGAAATGGGTGCAATCTAATAAAAAGTGGGCAACCGATTGGTCCCCACCACAAAACCGACAGCAAGGTCTGTCAACCCGAAACAAGATGGCCGTAAGTCTTGTGTGGGCAATGCGAACTCGGCAAAGGGCTACCTCCAACGACCGCAATATATGACGGCTCGAGGGCCAAGAGTGAACAGAATTTTTAATTTTGTACAGTTTGGATGATGAACAGTCATCCCATTCATTCTGCCACAGTTGAAAAATATATTTTCTTATTGAAGGAAAGTAGTCCCTAAAAGGCAGAACTGCGTTCTCAGGAGACACAGAATGTGCTGAGCAGGCCAGCCGATCAGCCCTCTCGTTGCCCATGACCCCCACATGCCCAGAGACCCAGCAAAAAATAATTCTTTTTTTTATATCGGGACGCATTTTGGACCAGCCAGTTGAAAATTTCTGTGACTAAGGGATGGGACGCATTAAAGGATCTAATCGACTGTAAAACACTCCTTGGGTCGAAAAAAATGACAAAATCATTAAAAAGTAAAATTTGAGTCTAAAGGCTAAAAGGATTGCTGAAAGTTCAGCGGTAAAAATGGATGCTGCTGGCGGCAAAGATAAAGTTAGAAATTCTCCTCCTGGGTAGATGGCTGCGATGCCCACGTCACTGTCCGACTTAGAGCCATCCATGTATAATGGGCAGCATTGTTTGTGTGAGGTCGAATGCTCTAAGAACAGGCTCTTAATTATGCGAAGGTCAATGGAAGACTTCCCCAGGCACCACATGTTGGTACATACTGTAGGGAGAGGAGCACGCCAACTAGGGGTCAGTAAGGATGGAAGGGTAAGGACCCTTGGAGCATCCAGGTTAGAGAGATGATCTCCGATGCGAAAGTTCAAGGGGCGGGGTAAAGATGACAACTTATCATATGCTGCCGTTGATTCGGCAGTATACAGGCATGTGTAGACCTCTGATACAGGGGCTTGCTGTACTCGGCAGAGGTATCGCATGCAGATTTGAAGTCTATGGTATGGCAAAGGAAGTACCCCACTCTCGCAGTAAAGGCTGTTGACAGGAGAAGTACGGAAGGTTGCACTGGAAAGGCGAACTCCGAGGTTTCGAATGGGGTTCAGCATTTTAAGGGCTGAAGGGAAAGCCGATGAGTAAATTTGACAGCCATAATCCAATTTGGATTGGACGAGGGCTGTGTATAATGTCCACAATGTTTGTCGGTCGCTGCCCACGAAGTGTGTGAGAGGACTTTCAAAATGTCTATAGCCCGCAGACAGCCTGTTCGAAGTCGGCGTAGGTGTGGTAACCAGGATAACTTTGGATCGAGAGTTACGCCAAGAAACCGAAACTCGGAGACAAACTCTATATCTTCGCCTTGTAGGGAGATAGATGGCGGAACAAGAACCCTCTGCCCCGGTGGAAATACATTGCTTTGGTTTTGTTCGTGGAAAAGCGGAATCCCTTAGGTTGTGCTCTTTGGGAGACAGGATCGACCGCCAGTTGTAGCCGACGCGCTGCTGATGGAAAGCGAGGTGAGGAACAGTATAGTGCTAAATCATCGACAAACAGAGTTGCCTATACACCCTCTGGAAGAGACGAAATAATATCATTGACTGCAATTATAATACATAAAACACTTAAAACACTGCCCTGAGGAACTCCCTCCTCTTGGGGTTGCAGGTCAGAATATGCATCTCCAACACGTACCTTGAAGAATCGAGATGCTAAAAAACTTTGAATAAGTGACGGTAAAAGGCCTCATTTCCCAGACGTATAGCTGCTTCAAGATGCCGTATCTCCATTTTGTGTCGTAGGCTTTCTCAATATCGAAAAATATGGCTTTCCCGGCCGATCCCTCGAAACGTACTAGTAGGTCAAGGGTACTATGACCTTTGCGGAAGACATATTGAAATGGAGAGAGAAGTTGATTGGTTTCTAGGAACCAGTTTAGGCGCTCCAACACCATTTTTTTTCCAGCAACTTACTCAAACAGCTGGTGAGAGCTATAGGGCGGTAGTGATCTGCATCCAACCCGTCCCTGCCCGGTTTGACAAAAGTAAGGATGATCCCAATGCGCCATTATGAGGGGTAAAAACGCCTTCACCCATATAAGATTGTACAAATCAAGTAAGTAGACAGTAGAGTGTGGATGTAGGTGCCGAATCATATCGAAATGGATCTAGTCAAGGGCAGGGGAAGTAGATCTGCAAATTGACAAAGCGCTGCGCAGTTCATGGATGCTGAATAGAGCATTATATGGAAGGTTAGATTTTGTTGGAAAGTTGAGAGAATGCGACTCTTCCTTTGATTTGTAGGATAGAAAAGCCTTATCGTAACGACTGACACTGCTGACGGTGCGGAAATGGTCAGCAAAAGCATTGCTGACCGCCAGACCGTCATTCTCCAAGGAACCGTGTAAGTTGAGTGTGGGGGTATGATGATCAGCATAACAGCCCCTGATCTTATTAATCCTCTTCCAGATCTTAGCGGTAGGTGTCATAGAGGAAATTGATGAAACGTAACGGCGTCATGAATTTCGGCGAGCCTGACGAAGGGTTCTTTGGCGAAGCGCAGGAGCTCGGTTTCGGTAGACCTTGTTGCACAAAGTTGGGTTCTTTCGGAATCGGGCATAAGCTGACTTGTAGTTTTTAACAGCTGTTGCACACGCCGAGGTCCACCAGGGCACGGTTGAGCGACCCGTGGCGGGTCACCTCCGTGGGATGGTCTGTGTTGCTGCATTGTAGATAGTTGATATAAAGTATTCTACTGCCGCGTCCACTCCATTGAAGGTCCCCAAGGATGCACTTGTGAAGGACGCCTCTTGGAAATCTTCCCAATCTGCATGACCTAAGTCCCACTTAAGGGGCATGGTTGTATGAGGGCTAACTTAAAGGGCCGACAAGACAATAGGGAAGTGGTCACTTCCATAGAGATCGTCAAGAATTGATCATCGAAATTCCGTGAAGCAATCAAGGGAACAAACATACAGCTAAGAGTCCGTATGTACATGATAAGAGGTAAAATCGCCAGTATTTAAAAGACAATTTTTTTTTTTTATTTAAGGGGCTATCTGGCGACTGCCGACTTAGGCATAAGTCGCCGTAAACAAACAGCCTAGTTCTAGGCTACTTTAAAAAATTGAACAGGAAACAACAATAAAAAGAAATAACAATAACAAAGCAATAGCAAAAACAACAACAACAATTAAACCTGGTTAAATGAAAGGGAGAAGGCTGGCCTCCCCCAAAAAGTCAACAAGTCCACCAGTCAAAGTGCACGCACTCGTCCCGAGTACAAGAGACAGGCGGTAGCGACCCCGCCCATCCCGGTACCGGGACAGGTATCATAAGCGAAGATCACCCAGACTGGAACATTCGACAAGAATGTGCCGAACAGTCTGGAGGACGACGCAGTCGTTGCAATAGGGCGCAGGCGAGCGCTCCATCAAATAGCAATGCGTCACACGAGTGTACCTGATTCGGAGACGACAGAAAGCAACCTGAAGCCGCCGCGGCATTGGGGGATAGGTCTATGGGAACAGTCGCGGCGCAATGACACGCAACTTAAGGTTTCCTTCAACCGTCTCCCATCTTCTTTGACAAGCAGTCCGAAGAGCTGCACGTATTCCTGCCAAGTAGTCGGTGTGAGGAAGAGGGAAACGCTGGTCCGGTCGCAGAGTCCTCGCCGACTCTTTGGCGCCCTCATCAACGCGCTCATTCCCCGCAATTCATACATGTCCAGGAACCCAGAAGAAGATAATCTTGACATCTGCCCGGCTCACCAAAACCGTGACGTCACGGATATCGCGAACCAGGGGATGCGGAGATTCCAATGCCCCGAGAGCACTCAGGGCGCTTTGTGAGTCGCTATAGATCCGGTCTCCGAACCGGGCACGTCGCGTAATCTCCCGTACCGAGTGGTGTATGGCCACCAGCTCTGCCGTGAAGACAGACGCAGCGCCTGGTAGAGCCCCGCTGACTTCAAACAGAGGGGATACGGCGTGGAAGCCGACCACCTCTTGGGACTTGGAGCCATCCGTATACACTGGCACGGTTCCAGCGTGACACGAGGTGTGCTCCAAAAAGGTCGAACGCAATACTCCCGGCGCAGTACAAGCTTTGGGAGCAGAGGCGTGGCGACAAATAGCCAAATGTGGTACCCTCCAGGGTGGCGTCCTGGCCAGAACCAGGGGCGCCACCGGCCCGAGAGCTATATCTAGCTATCGAAGGAGTTTCCTGGCCCTAAACCCAAAGGGCTTAGGGTATGACTGGCGTCTCTCGGCGGCATAGGCACCATCGAGATCAGCTGCGGATGCAATGAGAGCTGTTGGCGACTGGGGGAGGCGCCGGGCTAACGCGTATAGACGAGTGATGCACTGCACGCGGCGCAGAGCGAGTGGCATCTCCCCAGCATCGAAAAACAGGCTCTCAATGGAGGAAGTGCGGAAGGCACCGGTTGCAAGGCGAAGGCCGGGGTGGTGGATCGAATCCACCTTCCGCAATAAACGCTCGGCTGCGGATGCATAAAACTCGCATCCGTAGTCGAGCTTCGAGCGAACAAAGGATCGATAAAAAAGTAAGGCAGTAGCCCTATCAGCGCCCCAAGCGCTGAACGTCACGGAACGGAGAATGTCCATGGCGCGGGTACAAGAGACCCTAAGGCTGCGAATATGAGCCTCTCAGGTGAGGCGTCGGTCGAATACAAGACCAAGGAAACGGTGCGACTCAACCACATCCAGGCGCACCCCATTAAGAAACAAATCTGGGTCGGGGTGGAGCCGTGGATGGCGGCAGAAGTGCACCACCTTAGTCTTGGCCAAAGAAAACCGAAACCTGTGCGCTTCGGCATAGCGAGAGACGCGGTTTAATGCCTGTTGGAGTCGACGCTCCAGAGTTGGCATCTGGGCCGCGCCAAAAGAGATCGAAAGGTCGTCAACGTAGAGCGTAGCGAGAACATCTTCTGGCAGCACAGAGGTGATGCCGTTGATGCTCAGGGCAAAGAGTGTGACTCCTTAGGACACTTCCCTGCGGGACACCCTCTTCCTGCTCCTTTGGGGCAGAGAGGGCTCCCCCACCCGTACGCGGAATCGACGATCTCGCAAAAATTCAGATATAAACATTGGGAGGCGTCCCCTCGCCCCCATCGTGTGGAGAGTCTCCATGATACCGTATCGCCATGCGGTATCATAGGCCTTCTCCAGATAAAAAAAAACACCGTGGCGTAGTGCTGTCTACGAAGGAAAGCCTCGCAGACGGCATTTTCCAGTCGGAGCAGAGCATCCGACGTGGAGTGAAACTTACGGAAGCCGCACTGTGCAGAAGACAGATGGCCTCCGCTGTCCAGGAAATAGGCTAATCTAACATTTACCAATTTCTCCATCAACTTGCACACGCAAGAGGTTAGAGAGATTGGGCGGAAACCGGTCGGAGTAGAGTGATCTCTCCCCGGCTTGCGAAAGGCGAGCACAGTAGCGATTCGCCAGGAGTCTGGGAGAAGACCTTCCACCCAGATCCTGTTGAACAGATCTAACAGAAAGGCCATGCCTCGCTCACCCAGGTGTCGAAGCATGGCGTACGGGACATCGTCCGGACCATGGGCGGTGTCCGCGCACGAAGCGAGAGCGGAACGCAACTCACTCACAGTAAACTTGTCGTTGAAGGGTTTTCCGCCTCTGGAGGTAAAGTCCAGCCGGCGGCCTTCCGCGACATCACGACGTGCATTGAATGCTGGCGGAGCAGCATCACGGCTAGAGAATGCGGAGAAAGCGGTCGCTAAGGATTCCGCCACGGACGCGGGGTCCGAGATTGCGGTCCCATTCTCCTGGAGAACGGGAGGGGGGTCCTGCGAGAACTTGCCCCGAATCCTTTTGACTCGCTTCCACACCTCAGCTAAAGGGGTCTTCCCGTTAAGTGAAGACACGTATGCCCGCCAAGAAGAGCGGCGGGCGTGCTTCGAAATATACCGGAACCTAGCCCTAGCCCGACGAAATTCAGCGACAGTCAAATCGTTCGGGCGGCGCTTATAGCGCATGTAGGCATAACGCTTCTGTTTGAGGGCCGTCTCACACTCGGCCGACCACCATGGGAGTGGTCGGCGTGCAAAACAGCCAGACGTCCTAGGAATAGTAGTCAGGCCCACGGCGATGAGGTTGCCGGAGAAGAACTCAACGGCCTCATCTACCGACCTAAACTCCTCGACTGAGATAGAGAATTCAGTCATTTCCTGAAATGCAGGCCACCGCGCCCGCGCCAAGCACCACCGAGGTGGTCTCTCAGGCGGCAGTTGCCCTGAAAATGATATTTTAATAAGAAAGTGATCACTACCATGGAGGTCATCGACCACCCCCCAATCAAAATCAGGCTGTGCATCCGAAGAGCACAAAGATAGGTCAAGGCAAGAAAATGAAGCGGTTCTCGGACAGTGATGCGTAAACTCATCCACGTTTAGGACACCCATCTCAAGCTCTTCGATCAGATCGGCAAGGACTTGCCCCCTGGGATTTATGGAGTAATCTCCCCAGAGAGGATGCCTGCCGTTCAGATCTCCAAGCAAGAGATAGGGCCTCGGCAACCGTGCCACGACGCGGCGGAATTCCCACGCGTCGAAGTCAGCTGACGGTGGAATATACGCAGAAATGATAGTATACCTCCTATCCAGGTGCAGCTGCACAACCACTGCCTGAAAGGAGGTATCTAAAGAGAAAGGAAGAACGGAGACATCATGCCAGGTGTAAACCGCGCATCCCCCAGCCCGGCCATCCCACGGTGGTGGGGTCGCAAGACCCTTATACCCCGGGAGGGCAGGCAGGGCGCACGCGCCTAGCATGGTCTCCTGCAAAAAGATAGCTAACGGGACGAGACGAGCCTCCGCAGCTCCTCCCAGTTGACCCGGATCCACGGCAATTCCATTGAAGGAATATGCCCTCCAGGCCTAGCTCGGAGGAGACGCGGGGGCCCTCCTCGAACTGAAGACCCTCACGGGAATGGCCGTACGCTTCCCGGGGGCAGAACCCCGGGCGCTGTTGGGCGGACAAAGCGCTGAAGCGCTGTCGCTTTCGAGGACTTATTGGGGGAGGCAGGGCTCGCAATGCGAGTCTTTTCCTCCCTCCGCCTCGAAACCGTACGCGAGCGTTCCCGCTTCGGAGGCGGGGTGCCCTCTTTTCGAGGAACCACCGTCTCCGAGCCACTCACCACACCTCGGGGCGTGGGCGAAGGAGCCGAAGCTCCTTTGTTGCTGTCCTCCTTTCGGGGGACAGCTTTAGGAACCCCGGAAGATGGCCTAGCGACCATCTTCAGGGGTGTTGCCTCCTGTGAGTCTAACGACTCGGTGGAGGCGCGTGGCCGTTTCGCCTTACGGGAAACGGTCACGCTGGGGGAAGAGGGGGGAGCCCTGGTTTTAGCCGGGGCTGGGTATGAACCCTTTTTGCAGCCAGCTTTACCAGGGGAGCGCCCGAGTTGGGTAGAGTCCGCAGAAGAGCTCCGAATGGGCGCGGAAACAACCGTGCTCGTTGGCCTGGATGGGCAAGGAGCAGAGGGTGCCTTTCTAACTATTAATGCATATGACGTCCCAGGCAGAGCCGAGCGCACCAGGACCAAGTCCTTAGCCTCGCGGAATGAGAGTCGATCCTGGGCCTGAACGGCAAGGATTTCTTTCTCAAGGAGATATGCACCACATTGCTTCGAAGAAGCAGGGTGCGGCTCTCCGCAATTGACACACTTGGCCACACACGATTTGGACTTATCGTGTGCGACCTTGGAGCAATTTACACAGACTTCGGGTGACCCCGACTTTGCACG
Organism: Ceratothoa steindachneri; assembly: GCA_963969495.1. NCBI lineage: Eukaryota > Metazoa > Arthropoda > Malacostraca > Isopoda > Cymothoidae > Ceratothoa > Ceratothoa steindachneri. Next base: position 102,734,580 of record OZ018322.1, on the reverse strand, counting down.
TCTACATGAGCGATTCGTATGGCCGAAGCGGTGACAGTAATAGCACCACCGCGGCAGTGGCACGAATGCCTTCACGCAGTAGCGGTACCAACCGGCACGCACCGACTCAGGGAGCTTGTCACAGTCGAACGTGACGAAGAGTGTAGGGGTGGGTCTCGAGGCCCCTCCCTGTTTTCTCATCACACGTTCGATCTTGACCGCCCCATGGTCGGCCAGCTCTAGGATGATGTCCTCAATGGAGTAGTCAACGAGTTCCCTCGCATAAACTACTCCTTTCACAAAGTTCATGGTAGAGTGCGGCGTCACACTCACCGGGGTGCCATGAAGTGTCCGAAGAGCACTTATCTTGGCCACCTCGGCGGGATTCACCTCATTCGCCAGAAGGCTCCCGTCCGAGAAACGGGTCACATTCGGCTCTCTACCAATTGCACTAGCTAATCCTCTCCTCTGATGTATCATGTTGCTCTTGGACAACATGGTGCTATCAGTGGAGCGAATAACGAGGAAGCGTTTGAAGCCAGCGGGCTCGAAAACGCCAGGTAACCTCTGAATGAGGGGCCCCGATGTCATCGAGGCTCCACCCTGTGCACTTTTAGGCTTTGTCATGGTCAGGAGCTCCGTACCCGGGGGGGCATAGAGGCCGGATGTGCCGATCTTGGCTTGGTCGCTTGCCAGAGTGGCAGCAGACCCATCCGTCCCCGCAGCCCCCGCGGATGGAGAGGAGCCCCGAGTCTTTTTAGTCTTTCTTGTCTTCTTTTTCTTTTTAGGAGAGGAGGGCGAGGAATGAACCCGCCTCTCAACTCCGCCGGTAGAAGCCCCCAGGCCAGATGTACCGGCCTCAGCCAGGTCCTTCTCCGAAATGGAGAAGGTCCTGGTCGTCGTAGGGGCATCATCCGTAGGAGATCCCTCCCGTCCTTGTACTGCCTGAGAATCCCCAGCCGTTTGAGGAGGATCTTGCATAGGGGCGGATTCGGGTTCGGTGCTTGGCGCCGAGCCCGGATTTCCCCCCATGAAAGGCTCTACCGTCTGAGGCTGGTTTTTCTCAAGGACCATGTCTATCACAGGAGGGGCCTCCAGTTGGCCACTTCCCCCCAGGACATCACAGGTCCCTTTGGCAGCGTCATGAGTCTTTTGTGGGGAGGCACAGGCCTTGACCCCGGCAAGTTTAATATTCTTGCCAGCAGGTCTTTTGAGGGAAGCGACCGAAGGGGCGTGGCTTCCCTCTCCCCCCTAAGGGGGTTTGCCCTACCGAGCCGCTTGCACGAGGGGCGGTCGGCAATGGGCTGCCTGCTGGCTTTCTTGGCAGTCCCCTTAGAAAGCAAAGGAGGGACTGCCGCTGGAGATAGGGAGGTGCCCGAAAAGCACCTCCAGAGAAGGGGGTGAGGGGGAGTCCCCTTCACCCGTAGGCGTAGGAGAGGAGTAAACCTCCTCTCCGGTTGAAGAGATATGGAGGGTCCCCTGCGCAAGCACAGGGAGTGGGGGCTCCATTTTTTTGCTGGAGCTGCCCGAGGGCGGCTCCGTCGCTGTTTCAGGGGAAGTTGGGGGTTGGGGGTTTTTGGTTGTTTTTTCATACATGGGCATAGTGACCCTCTTTTTTATACGGGACGCAATAGCTCATCACCTCTTGCAGTTGCCCGCCCTGCAAGAGGTGCTTACAGGCCTGACAGAGCCAGGCGCCGCCATTTCGGACCACCCCTCCCTCCTGGTGGCCTGGCAGTCCATCGGCATGGCGGCTCCACCCTAGACACGGCGTAAAAATGGATAGAATGTGAAGAGGAGAGGAAAAGGGATGTGAGGAAGGTATGGGTGGGGATGAAGCAGGTTGTTAAAAAAAACCCATCCCGAACCGGAGCTCAGGGGTTAGGGAACATTGTCCCCTCCCCCCTCAGCCCCGATCCGGGACGGTTGGCTTGAGAAGAAGGTCAGCATCTACCCTGTGAAATTAGAGGCTGACCAGAGAAAGTTGTGGGAGAGGTTGTGTGAAAAGAGAGGAAACAAGTGTTTTGAAGGAAGGAAGAGAGGCTTAGCTGGGGCCGGACGGGGTGCTGAGTCCCGTCAGCACGGCGGCCAGGATGGCAAATCGCCGCGCCACTTACGGGGGTTTAAAAGACAAAGAAAGTCAGATAATAAAAGAGACTCTAAAACACTGCCTTTGGCATTTCGAGTGATGTCACCCCAGTATGGGTGACGGGCGTTAAAATCTCCTAGTAATAAGAATGGGGAGAGCAACTGGTCTATAAGTTCTAAAAGGTCGAGTCTTGACAATGATAAACAAGGGGGAGGGTAAATAGAGCAAACGGTAAAAAGTTTAGTAAGAAAAACCCTCACGGCAACAGCTTGGGGGGTAGTATGTAGGGGAATGGGAGATACATGGTGGGATGAAGATAGCTTGATTGCCCCCCCCCCCATGAGAGGAGCTTCCAGCAGGAACAATAGAGTTAAAAGTGAGAAAGCCGGGTACTGGCGGAAAGGGCCGTATATCCAGTTTATTCTCCTGATGACAAATAACCGCTGGGTGGAGAGTCGTCAAAAGAACTTTGAGTTCTTCCCACTTTGGAAGAACGCCTTGGCAATTCCATTGTAAAATGGAAGATATTATTTGGGACGATTAGATATCACTGTGAAAATCGTTTTTTTTCTTTTGTGGCCGATATTGTATTTGAGGTTCGTCTCAAAGAGCTTGGGAGACGGAGAGAAAATTTTGAGAAGCTTGCTTTTAGAGGGAGAGAGATCCTAGAGGGAGCAGTAACTGGGACTTTTTTTAAGGGTTTGGGAGAACCGACTGAGGCTCTTGAATATAATTCGGTCTCACAACCTGGCGGAAAAGGAAGATCGAGAAGGGATTTTCGACCGGTAGATCCGGATTCATGGGTCGAGGGTATTTTCGGTGTCTGAGGGGTTGTTCCAACCGCCGCGATTGGTGATGTTGGGGTATCAACTGCTCCCATCGGATCATGGGTAGAAGGGTGAATGGATCGGACAGGCGATCTGAGTGAGGTGCGTGGAGCTGGGTGTATATCTGCCATCGTTTGGATCAGGTTGGAGCCTAAGTCCCGTGACGGGCGGGGCGGACTTAAGGGCATAGAATGTTCAGCCATAGGGAAAGAGTCCATTGAAGATTCTCGGGGTTCGGCCGAGTCAGCTTCAGAGGCTGCCCGCTTATTGGTGGTCGATGACCCAGGTGAGGAATCCTTCCTCTTACCACTGGGCTTTGGGTCTCGGGGCCGGGTGGATGTATGGGGAGAAGGCATTTATTATAGTTTTTCTTATTTATCGATATCATTCTTCATCTTGAGATTTTCTATATTCGAATCTATTTATTTCTTCTTGTGTCTTCCATTTTATCTCTCTTTGTATTCTTGTTGGCTGAGATTCCTTCTTCTTTAATTTGGCTGGGTTAGTTCTTGATCTTCGTATCCTTTACTTTCTTGATGTATCTTCATATTAACTTGCATTTTTCTTGGTGTGATGATTCCTTCCAAATTCTTGGTCACGTGATGATTTCTTCTTAATTCTTGATGACGTGATGATTTCTTCTTAATTATTGATGCGTTGAGATGAGTTAGCCCTTGAAATCGTTTTCCTTGATTTCCGTTTTGTTTCGTGAATTTTCTTCGTAAAAATTGTGGACTTTGGGAGTTTCGATCCCGAGTCTTTGAATCCAAATGCCAGCACTCTAGCCATCACGCTACGGCAAGTCCGTTTGAGTTTGTAATTTAATGGGCTATTTATATTATCGATTTGGAAGGAAATTTTCTCTGATACATCTTCGCACCCCTACAGATGAACCTTCATCGGTCAATGTTGAGGATTCTTTCAGATAGCGTCTGATGTCTTCAAGTGTCTTACCCTGAGCGTCTCTCCCAGCTAGAGCTGCTGGAGAGAGTGGGGCTACATTGGTTATCTCGGTGTGAGAGCGATGCTTCGACAGCATATCCTGAATGTTTCTGTCGCTGCGAGTAGATGTAGGATGAAGTGCTTCAGGCTGGTCGTAACTCGAGCGTGATGATCGGTTTCGTCTAGCGTCACGTAAAATGTCAGAGAAGAGACGACCGAGTGGTGAGGTTTGTGCTCGAGCACGCTGGCGGGCCTCTCTTATATATAGACGTAGGGAGGCGAGCAAAGCGAGCACCTCCTTTTCATATATAAATATAGAGCAGAGTTTTGACGCAGCACTGTGGGTACCTCCGCAGTTGGTACAGCGAGAGGTTTTGGTGCATTCGGGGTCATGGTAGTCAGAGCTACAATTCACGCAGGAGCGAGGGTGCCGACAGGCACGGCCAACATGTCCAAATTGATTGCAATTGAATCAGCGTCTGGATAGTTCGATGTAGGGACTTACCGGGACACGAAGGTACCCAGCTTTAATATACTGCGGTAGTTGTAGTCGTTCAAGTATTAAAAGCAGTGTGGCGGTTGGGACTCTAGTGGAGCCTAATGTTTCAGTCACTCTGTGTACGTGTGTGACACGTTAGGTACTAAGCTTGCTCTGAAGGCGGGTGAGGTCGTACTCTCTTAGTTCGTTTAAACGGACACCTTTGACAAAATTCAGACGCGGATGGGGCGAGACAGTTACTGGAATTTCAGCTATCGAAGATAGACTTCGTCCAAGGTTGTGTTGAGAGTGGGATGACACCTCGACTATGACATCACCACTACCTCTTGACCACATCCGGCAGGGTTCACCACAGCGGGACTCAAAAGATTCATTGACGTCAAACACATCGACTTTTGCAAGTGGGGTGTCGGATGATGAACTCATGACAAAAAAGCGGGGATAATCTGAATCTGGGTCTACTTCGTTGGAATAGGGGTCCAACGAGCGAAGTAAGGCTGAAAGGGGAGCTAAGGAACGTTTGACACGAGAACCCTTACGAGAAGGGAAGGCTTTTGGTTTATGGCTAGCCATTGCAAAAAAAAAAAAAAATTCACATTCTCCCTCGGAACTCCCCACCATGGAGGCCTACAAGGGTCCGGCACTACTGCAACTCTACAATCAGTTACGTCCGGTAACTGGAGAATGGACACGGATCCACCACCCCATCTTTAGAAACCTAAGAGCCTGCCCGAGTTCTCCTACGCACGGAGAAAAGGGGCCAACGATGGGTTTCTCCTTGGACATTCGGTAGACAAAGGCGGTGGAGATGCCCAGCTTCTTCCACTTTCATGAAAGAACAATTCTGAATCAATCCATAAGACGAGCAGAGGTCGGGTATATATAAGGGCCACTAGATGGGGGAAATAAAGGGCAGTGGAAGAACGTAATAGGGGAGGAAAGAAGGAGGGGCATGTTAAAAGTCTTGTTGGCAGCATCATGGGACCCCTAAGGGGCCCAGAGGTGACCCCCCTCGCCACGAGAAGGCCAGAGCCTCTCTGGGAACAACTCCTGAAGAAAATATCCCAGAGAGGAAAGGGGTGCGCTATAAAGAATTAAATATAGATATGATCGTCTGGTCGCTTGGGAGTGACGTTGTATTGGATGACAAAAGTGCGTACCGCCAAAGTGTAGCCAAATCAAGATGGCCGCGGAACCATGATTATCGTCGTGGCACAATTTATGATAACGTAAAATATGATTTAATGGCCGTGCGTTCATAAACATCTGAACATAAATGTTCTTCAAACACTTACCCAGGTTCATTGGAATTACTTGAAAGTGCTGCAGAACGCAGAAAAAAGTCAATTTTGCACTAAACACAAAGAAGTTTTGCCATGTCACACGGGAAAGATTGTCTACAAACTGTCGAACTAATACTTCGTACAGTGGTCATAAGGGAAACCAGCGCAACTACAAAACGCCGCCATTTTGGAAAATCACCATTATCAAAAAATCCCTCAAAATTACAAGTAATAAAATTATAGTATTGGCAGCCATGTGGGGTCCGCCTCCGCCCACTACGCCGCTGGATGTTATAACTCAACACGGGCTTAAAGCCATTATCATACCATACCTCTTGTTCAATCCTTTGCAAGGGAAGGGGGTGGAACAAGGGTAATGCCCTTGATATCCTGAACCCTGAAAGAGGCGCGCACCCTCCCTGCCCGAGGAGAAATTGGGGGGAACGTTTCTCTTGCCCATCCCCCCCTTCACTAACGACACTGGCTCCCCATTCGATACAAAATTTCCTCTAAGGTCCTTCCGCATACATATGTCCTTATGCACCTCATACGTCTTCCTCACTAAACCTATCATCTAGCCCCCAAGAACACTTTCCCTGGGCTCTGCCCCCCTACTGATTGTTAGTTAGCTAGTCAGTCAGCGCCAATCCTTCCATGATACTGGGAGGATCCCCGACCGGATAATGAAATTATTATATAAGGTCAGTATGACAATCGCTGTTGAGCTCGAGGGCACCAGGGGCCGGTCTTTTGTGGGGAGAGGTGCCATGAGGTATTATTATTTGACACAAAACAGCGTTCAGGTGGAAGCCTTCGTCACCTCGGGGCAGAGGGACTTGTTCCGCGTCAGAGGTGCGTGGATATAGATACCCATCGGCAGGATTCCTTGGAACAGAGTGTGTGTGTGTGTGTGTGTGTGTGTGTGTTGTGCTGTGAAGGCGGGAGAGGAAAGAAAGCAGTGTTGTGATTGGTCATGTGTGAAGTGAGAGGTCTAAGATCTACCAACCCCCCTGCGAAAACGGATTGATCACATCGCGTCCACCAATCGGTAGCCAAATCTCTACGTGCGCTGCTGACGTGTGTGTCCGCTCATGCAGGGATTGAACCCGGTACCGCGACGTTGGGAGACCAACGCCATATCTACTAGGCTATTTTTTTTTTAAAGGGGCTATCTGGCGACTACCCACTTGGGCATAAGTCGCCGCAAACAAACAGCCTAGTTCTAGGCTACTTTAAAATGAAAATTTTAACAGAAACAACAATAAAAAGGGATAACAATCAAGGAGCAAGCTCCAGCGTCGAGGGGAAGTCCCCCTCACCCCGGCGCAGGAGCCTGCGACCTAAAAAAACAAAAAAAAAAATTCAAATACAAGGGAGAAGGCCGGCCTTCCCCCAAAAGTCAACAAGTCCACCAGTCAATGTGCACGCACTCGTCCCGAGTACAAAGGACAGGCGGTAGCGAGCCCGCCCTTCCCAGTACCGGGACAGGTAACGCGCGAGGATTACCCAGACTGGGACATTCGGCAAGAATGTGTTGAACAGTCTGGGGGACGACGCAGTCGTCGGAATAGGGGGCAGGCAAGCGCTCCATCAAATAGCGATGCGTCACACGAGCGTGTCCGATTCGGAGACGACAGAAAGCGAACTGAAGCCGTCACGGCATTGGGGAATAGGTCCATGGGAACAGTCGCGGCGCAATGGCACGCAACTTTAAGTTCCCTTCAACCGTCTCCCATCTTCTTTGCCAAGCAGTCCGTATTCCTGCCATGTAGTCGGTGTGAGGAAGAGCGAAACGCTGGACCGGTCGGAGAGTCCTCAGGCCCTCAGCGGCGCGCTCATTCCCCGCAATTCCCACATGTCCAGGAACCCAGCAGAAGATAATCTCGACATCCGCCCGGCTCGCCACAACCGTGGCGTCACGGATATCGCGAACCAGGGGATGCGGAGATTCCAATGCCCCGAGAGCACTCAGGGCGCTTTGTGAGTCGCTATAGATCACAATCCGGTCTCCGAACCGGGCACGTCGCGTAATCTCCCGTACCGAGTGGTGTATTGCAACCAGTTCAGCCGTGAAGACAGACGCAGCGCCTGGCAGAGCCCCGCTGACTTCAAACAGAGGGGATACGGTGTGGAAGCCGACCCCCTCTTGGGACTTGGAGCCATCTGTATACAGTGGCACGGTTCCAGCGTGACACGAGGTGTGCTCCAAAAAGGTCGAACGCAATACTCCCGGCGCCGTACAAGCCTTGGGGGCAGAGGCGTGGCGAAAAATAGTCAAATGTGGTACCCTCCAGGGTGGCGTCCTGGCCAGAACCAGGGGCGCCACCGGCCCGAGAGCTATATCTAGCTCTCGAAGGAGTTTCCTGGCCCTAAACCCAAAGGGCTTAGGGTATGACTGGCGTTTCTCGGTGGCATAGGCACCGTCGAGATCAGCTGCGAATGCAGTGAAAGCTGTTGGCGACTGAGGGAGGCGCCGGGCTCGCGCGTACAGGCGAGTGATGTACTGCACGCGGCGCAGAGCGAGTGGCATCTCCCCAGCATCGACCAACAGGCTCTCAATGGGGAAAGTGCGGAAGGCACCGGTCGCAAGGCGAAGGTCGGTGTAGTGGATCGAATACACCTTCCGCAATAAACGCTCGGCTGGAGATGCATAAAACTCGCATCCGTAGTCGAGCTTCGAACGAACAAAGGATCGGTAAAAAAAGTAATTCAGTAGCACTATCAGCACCCCAAGCGCTTAACGTCACGGAACGGAGAATATCCATGGCGAGGGTACCAGAGACCCTAAGGCTGCCAATATGAGCCTCCCAGGTAAGGCGTCGGTCAAATACAAGACCAAGGAATCGGTGCGATTCAACCACTTCCAGGCGTACCCCATTAAGAAACAAGTCTGGATCGGGGTGGAGCCGTGGATGGCGGCAGAAGTACACCACCTTAGTTTTGGTCAAGGAAAACCGAAACCTGTGGACAAAGGGCTTTAATCATGCATGCCTTTCTCTATGCAACAAAGGGCTTTAATCATGCATGCCTTTCTCTATGCAACAAAGGGCTTTAATCATGCATGCCTTTCTCTATGGAACAAAGGGCTTTAATCATGCATGCCTTTTCTATGGAACAAAGGGCTTTAATCATGCATGCCTTTCTCTATGCAACAAAGGGCTTTAATCATGCATGCCTTTCTCTATGGAACAAAGGGCTTTAATCATGCATGCCTTTCTCTATGGAACAAAGGGCTTTAATCATGCATGCCTTTTCTATGGAACAAAGGGCTTTAATCATGCATGCCTTTCTCTATGCAACAAAGGGCTTTAATCATGCATGCCTTTCTCTATGGAACAAAGGGCTTTAATCATGCATGCCTTTCTCTATGGAACAAAGGGCTTTAATCATGCATGCCTTTCTCTATGGAACAAAGGGCTTTAATCATGCATGCCTTTCTCTATGGAACAAAGGGCTTGATTCATAAATGCCTTTGTCTACTAACCTTGAATATTGCTTAAAGTGTCAGATTGACTCGACCTAACTTATGTTAGGTTTGCTCAGTGGGTGGATCTTACATTGATGTAAAATGGGAGGCAAAATATGTTCAATTGTTGTTTGGTGGAGCAATTAGTAAAAGTGATCCATTATGTTTCTGCGTTCATGAATGTGTTCGCATTGCATTTTACCCGAGCTTTGATATGGCCCCTGGATTCTTCAACTTAGACCTATTCATGATTAACTAAATTAAGTCATAAAATAGGAAAGTTTTCCTACAATCAAGTCTGGCCCCTCTCACTTTCCCCATACGTTTCCTTTTAATAAGGTGCTAATTCCCTGAATAAGGTCTTGTTAAATAAGACAAAAATGATGGAATCATAGCTTAGCTTTAGTGTGCGGGTAACCGAAATCCTTAACCTGATGCGGGGTTGTTTTTTTAGCTTTATTCTCTGTGCTTTTGATCCTACTTTAAACTGGAAGTCACCCAATGAGAAAAGGAGGCTGCAACAAAACGGGCATATATCAGTGTTAAAACCAATACAAAAAATTAGCACTTATTTTATCGAACCATTAATATCTATCGTGTATGTTTCTAAGTCCACAAGTGGCGTCACATTTCTTCCTGTATCACCAAGGGGTTGCATTGTTTGCCGTCGTTAGGCCCCAGTAATCAAAGTAGTTTGATTTTAGTGACTCACATCCAGGGACAAGCAAAATCGGGACGAGGCACGAGATAAACTGAATTGTTAACTCCAAAATGTTTAGCACTATGAGGAAAAACAGCAACGATCTTATATTTGAAAGTGGGTCAGGAGGGTGAAGAGAGAGAGAGAGAGAGAGAGAGTCAAAGTGCACAAGACTCGAGAGTCGAAACACGACTAAGAAAGCTTGTTGTTGGAATTCCGAGTCAAGAAGTCAATTTATCGATAAATTCGTAGCTTCGAACAGACGAGTCTCTCGCTCTCTCTCTCGTAGACAAACACACTCTCCCTCTCACTCTTACACACACTGTCTCTTACACATACACTCCCATACTTTTGCACACATATTCTCTCATACAAACACACATACTAACTCTTGCATACAGTCTCTCTCTCTCTCTCTCTTGCACACACACTCTCTTACTCTTACATTCAGTCTCCTCTCTTGCACACGCACACTCTATCCCTTACTCTTACACAGTCACACACACTCTCTTACACATGCTCTCAATCTCATTTATTCACTCTCTTTACACACTCTCCCTAATTCTTACCCACCACTCTCTCTTACACACATACCCTTATAGAGACGCTTTCTCTCTTACACACACATTCTCCCCCTACCCTTCTCTTTCTTTCTCCCATTTATCAATTTCTCCATCAACTTTCACACGCAGGGAATTAGAGAGATTGAGCGGAAATCGGCCGGGGTAGAATGATCTCTCACCAGTTGTCGAAAAGCAAGCACAGTAGTGATTCGCCAGTTGTCTGGGGGGGATACCCTCTACCCAGATCCTGTTGAACAAATCTAACAGAACGGCCATGCCTCGCTTACCCAGGTGTCGAAGCATGGCGTATGGGATATCGTCCGGACCAGGGGGCGGTGTCCGCGCACGAAGCGAGAGCGGAACGCAACTCACTCGATATAAACCTGCAGTTGAAGGGTTCTCCGCCTCTGGAGGTGGCGGAGCAGCATCCCGGCTAAAGAATGCAGAGAAAACGGTCGCTGGCTTCTAGATTGCGTTGAGAGTGTCCTGCGAGAACTTGCCCCGAATCCTTTTGATTCGCTCCCACACATATGAAAAAGGAGTCTTCCCGTTAATTGAAGACACGTATGACCGCCAGAAGAGCGGCGGACGCGCTTCGAAATATACCGGAACCTAGTCCTAGCTCGACGAAATTCACTAACAGTAAAATCGTTCTAGCGGCACAAATACCGCATTTGGGGCAATTCTGCCTAGGGGGCTTCTCACACTCAGCCGCTTACCAAGTAAGCGAACGGCGTGCAAAACGGCCAGACGTTATACGAACAGTAGTTAGATCAACGGCGATAGGTTTGTTGGAGAAGAACTCAAAAGTATCATCAACTGACATAAATTAGACTAGGGCAGAGAAATGACTCATTTCCTGAATTCAGACGACTGCTCCCACTACAAACACGACCTAGGAGCTTTCTCAGGCGGCAGTGGCCCAGAAAATGATAGTTGAATGGGAATGTGATCACTACCATGAAAGTCATCGGCCACCTCCTACCCCAAATCAGGCTATGTATCTGGAGAGCACAGGGACATGGATAAAAGAAAATGAAGCGGTTCTTGGACAGTGATGCGTAAAACTCAACTATCCAGGCAAGGAAGGACCCAATCACTGGGATTGATCATGTAGTCTCCCCAAAAGAGACGCCTACCGTTCAAATCCCCGAACAGGAAAAATGTCCTCGGCAACCGAGCCACGACGTGACGGAAGTCCCCCGCGTCGAGGTCGGCTGATGATGGAATATATGCAGAAATAACTATGCTTCATACCTACGTGTAGCTATAATGCCACTGCCCCATGGTCGGCCAGCTGTAAGGTTATGTTATCTATGGAGTAGTCCATCAAGTGTCCGAAGGGCACTAATCATGGACGCCTCGAAGGGATTCGACGCATTCGCCAAAAGGCTCCCGTCCGAGAAACAGGTCAACTTCGGCTCTCTACCAATCACACTAGCTAGAGCTCTCCTCTGATGGATCCTGTTGCCCTTAGCCAACTTGCTGCCATCAGTAGAGCAAATAACAAGGAAAAGTTTGAAGCCAGCGGGCTCGAAAACGCCAGCAAGCCTCTGAATGAGGGTCTCTGACGTAATCGAGGCTCCGCTCTGCGCAGTTCTGGTCTTCGTCTGGGACTCCCCAACCGGGAAGGCAACGGGTCCGGACATGCCGAGCTTAGCTTGGTCGCTTACCGAAACGGCAACAGACCCATACGTCCCCGCGGAGGGAGAAGATCCCTGAGTCTTTTTCTTGTTCTATTTTGGAGAGGAGGGCGGGGAATGAGCCCGCTTCTCTCCTCCGCCGGGAGGAGTCCCTAGGCCAGATGGGCCGGCCTCGGCAAGATCCTTCTCGGCAATGGAGAAGGTCTTGCCTATCATATGAGCAACAGCCAAGAGAGGAGATCCCTTCTCTCCTTGTGAGGCCTCGGGGACCCCGAGCCGTCTGAGGAGGAGCTTGCATAGGGGCGGACACGGGTTTTGTGCTTGGCACTGAGCCGAGGTTCAACCTCATGCAAGATCCTACCATCTGAGGTGGGGTCACCTCAGGGGGGCCTCCGTGTGCCCCCCCCCCCCCCGAGACATCACACATCCCATTCGAGGTACGTTTTTTACCTAATTAATGCCGGCGAACCAGCATACATCGGGGAAGAGAGGGGGGCACATACAGTGACTTCCTGTAGGCTCTTAGCACATGAGTGCAGGATGTTAAGGGGCAAGGACCGACGGGCCTTGCCATTCCTTGACCCCCTGATCAGTTGGCCTTATTGACGCGCTCCAACCTGGAGCGGTCCATTTTCTGCTTTCTTGGCAGTCCCTTGTAAAATCAAAGGAGGAAGGCACCCAAAGGCGCCTCCAGAGAAGGGGGGGAGGGGGAGTCCCCTACACTTGTAGGCCTAGGAGAGGAGTAAGCCTCCTCTCCGGTATAAGAAATTTGTAGGGTCCCCGGGGGAGAACACAGGGACGTGGGTGGGACCTCCATTTTCTCAGTGGAGATGCCCGAGGAAAAGGTAAAGGAGTATTTTTTTTAATTCATCATTCGACATGACCCCTTTTTTAACACAGGGTACAAACGCTCATCACCCCACTCAGTAGGGGTGAACATGGGGCCGGCAAAGCCAGCTGCCGCCATTTGAGGGCACTCCTCCCGCCTAGTGACCTGGCAGCTCCACCTTAGGCACGGCGTAAAGTCGATCGACTGTGAAAAGAAGAGAGGAACGGGGGGTGAGGAAGGTCAGGGTGGGGGTTAAGCAGGTTGTTAAAAACTCAGCTTCCAAAACCGGAGCTCATGGGTGAGGGGGCCTTGTCCCCTACCCCTCTCCTTGGCCACCACATTCCCCAAATTTAAATCCCATAGAGAATTTATGGGATGAGCTTGAGAGGGGCATGCATGCCTCATCGCCTCTTCCATCATCATTGAAGGATTTGGGTCTACGGCTGCTGGAATTGTGGGTGAAATTAAAGCTACAGAAGATGCCAAAGCTTGTAGAATCAATGCCATATAGGATGAGACTGTAATTATATTGAGAGGAGGTCCAATAGCTTATTAAATAATTATTACACTGAACGACCTTTATTTTGGTCAAGCAGTGTATATTGTATTGTTATTTATATTTGGTGATTGGAAAGGATGAGATTTATTAAAAATAAAGAAATAAGTGGCCATGTCTCCTTATAGTAACCCATGAGTGAGCGAGAGGACACTGATGGCGGGTGGTTACTGCGACTGTCCACTACAGGTGGATCCGACCTCTCACATAATGCATTTGATACCCCAGGGTATTGCAAGAGCCCAAGCAGGATAGGTACCCACTCATAATGACCAGTGTAACGGAGGGGAGAGGGCATATTAAAAGCCTTCTTGATTACAGGTAAGCCTGCTAAAACCCATCACCTATCTGCAACCAGCCGAAGAAAGAACAGGGAAAAGGAGAGAGTTAGGAGCCCTTAAAGGTCTAAGAGCTATTCACTCTTTGGCATGACCTACCTTGGCTTAAGAATGGTGTGATAGTACTATTGTATAAGACGGAGGTGGAATGCAACTATAGTGGAGGGGCAGGGTGTTATGAATGAATGGTACAAGGGTGCTGCATACGTCCAAGTGGGCAAGCTCGCAGCCCTTTTCAGAAAGAGAGAATTCATTAAAATTTTAAATGTTCTTTAAAAACATAGATTATGGTAAACAATCTAAAAGATATATATATAAAAAAAAGGAAGGGGGAGTAAAAATCTAGAAAAATAAATGCCTCTAGAATGCTGTAAAATCAAAGTAAAATCATAAAACACAACACGTCTATCTGGTTCTAAAAATGATAAAACATTAAATTTCCTTTAAGAGATTTGTCTCTGATAAAAATTTAAACACTTTCATGTTAAAAGTGCACTCATGTTCGGAAAGGATGCTCCTCAGAACCTGCTGAGGACACACCCCTTGGCAAATAAAAGAAAAAGTCTTTGCCTCAGAGTATGGAATCATAGGCACCCAGCAAATAGGTGGAGTACAGACATTGGCACTCCACAGTGAGTGCACATTGGAGGCTGCTGAAGGCCTTCCATCAGAAAGCCATGTGTCAGACGACAATGCCCAATTCTCAGAGGGCATAGAATAACATCCTGAGTACGGGTCCTAGTAGTGTGGACAGGAGCCGACTGACTGTTTGATGGCATGCAGTTTAGTTGGGGGGAGTTCATCCCAAGTCCTCTGCCACTGGCCAACCCCATACTCATGGATGTATGGCACATCACAGAAAGGAAGAGGAGCAGGGGTGGAGGTTCCTAGAGATGTAGCTGCCTTGGCAACAGCATCTGCTCTCTCATTTCCTTTTATACCTATGCGGCAGGGTACCCAATAGAATAAAACTTCGTGGAATGAGGATAAATAGAAAAACCACTGTTGGATCTTTAAAACCAGCGGGTGATCTGGAAATAAAAAAGACTAAAGCCTCCAAAGAACTGAGGGAATCATAATATTGTATAAGATCCCGGTGATGAAGAAGCGATGGTATACAGTGCAGCCAGTAACGCGACAAGCTCAGCCATGAAGATAGAGGCTGTATTGGGCAGGCACACAGTCACATGACGGGAGGGGAAGATAGCAGAAGCTCCTACTCCATCAGAGGATTTAGATCCATCTGTGTAGATAAAATTGCTTAATTTGTAGCACAAAGTGTGTTCATAAAAGAGGCTTCATAGAACCAAAGGCAAGAACTTGGTCTTCAGTTCACCTGCCAGCACCTTGTAAACCTTCACAGGTGTCAATAGCCATGGGGGTACTTTAGGGATCTGATATGGAATATGAGGCCACCGAGTGAATATTATAGGTGCATTTTTTTTTTTTTAATTAAGGAGCTATCTGGCGACTGCCGACTTAGGCATTAGTCGCCGTAAACAAACAGCCTAGTTCTAGGCTACTTTAAAAATTAAACAGGAAACAATAAAAAGAAATAACAATATAATAAAGAAGCAATAACAAAAACAATAACAACAACAAACCGGGTTAAATGAAAGGGAGAAGGCCAGCCTCCCCCCAAAAGTCAATAAGTCCACTAGTCATGGTGCACGCACTCGTCCCGAGCACAAGGGACAGGCGGTAGCGACCCCGCCCATCCCGGTAACGGGACAGGTATCGTGCGCGAAGATCACCCAGACTGGGACATTCGACAAGAATGTGCCGAACAGTCTGGAGGATGACGCAGTCGTCAGCATAGGGCGCAGGCGAGCGCTCCATCAAGTAGCGATGCGTCACACGAGTGTGTCCGATTCGAAGACGACAGAAAGCAACCTGAAGCCGCCGCAGCATTGGGGGATAGGTCCATGGGAACAGTCGCGGCGCAATGGCCCGCAACTTTAAGTTCCCCTCGACCGTCTCCCATCTTCTTTGCCAAGCAGTCCGAAGAGCTGCCCGTATTCCTGCCATGTAGTCAGTGTGAGGAAGAGCGAAACGCTGGTCCGGTCGCAGAGTCCTCGCGGACTCTTTGGCGCCCTCATCGGCGCGCTCATTCCCCGCAATTCCTACATGTCCAGGAACCCAGCAGAAGATAATCTCGACATCTGCCCGGCTCGCCAAAACCGTGGCGTCACGGATATCGCGAACCAGGGGATGCGGAGATTCCAATGCCCCGAGAGCACTCAGGGCGCTTTGTGAGTCGCTATAGATCACAATCCGGTCTCCGAACCGGGCACGTCGCGTAATCTCCCGTACCGAGTGGTGTATTGCCACCAGCTCGGCCGTGAAGACAGACGCAACGCCTGGTAGAGCCCCGCTGACTTCAAACAGAGGGGATACGGCGTGGAAGCCGACCCCCTCTTGGGACTTGGAGCCATCCGTATACACTGGCACGGTACCAGCGTGACACGATGTGTGCTCCAAAAAGGTCGAACGCAATACTCCCGGCGCAGTACAAGCTTTGGGAGCAGAGGCGTGGCGACAAATAGCCAAATGTGGTACCCTCCAGGGTGGCGTCCTGGGGCAACCAGGGGCGCCACCGGCCCGAGAGCTATATCTACCTCTCGAAGGAGTTTCCTGGCCCTAAACCCAAAGGGCTTAGGGTATGACTGGCGTCTCTCGGCGGCATAGGCACCATCGAGATCAGCTGCGGATGCAGTGAGAGCTGTTGGCGACTGAGGGAGGCGCCGGGCTCGCGCGTATAGGCGAGTGATGCACTGCACGCGGCGCAGAGCGAGTGGCATCTCCCCAGCATCGACCAACAGGCTCTCAATGGGGGAAGTGCGGAAGACACCGGTCGCAAGGCGAAGGCCGGTGTGGTGGATTGAATCCACCTTCCGCAATAAACGCTCGGCTGCGGATGCATAAAACTCGCATCCGTAGTCGAGCTTCGAGCGAACAAAGGATCGATAAAAAAGTAAGGCGGTAGCCCTATCAGCGCCCCAAGCGCTGAACGTCACGGAACGGAGAATGTCCATGGCGCGGGTACAAGAGACCCTAAGGCTGCGAATATGAGCCTCCCAGGTGAGGCGTCGGTCGAATACAAGACCAAGGAAACGGTGCGACTCAACCACATCCAGGCGCACCCCATTAAGAAACAAATCTGGGTCGGGGTGAAGCCGTGGATGGCGGCAGAAGTGCACCACCTTAGTCTTGGCCAAAGAAAACCGAAACCTGTGCGCTTCGGCATAGCGAGAGACGCGGTTCAATGCCTGTTGGAGTCGACGCTCCAGAGTTGGCATCTGGGCCGCGCCAAAAGAGATCGAAAGGTCGTCCACGTAGAGCGTAGCGAGAACATCTTCTGGCAGAACCGAGGTGATGCCGTTGATGCTCAGGGCAAAGAGTGTGACACTGAGGACACTTCCCTGCGGGACACCCTCTTCCTGCTCCTTTGGGGCAGAGAGGGCTCCCCCCACCCGTACGCGGAATCGACGATCTCGCAAAAATTCAGATATAAACATTGGGAGGCGTCCCCTCGCCCCCATCGTGTGGAGAGTCTCCATGATACCGTATCGCCATGCGGTATCATAGGACTTCTCCAGATCAAAAAACACCGTGGCGTAGTGCTGTCTACGAAGGAAAGCCTCGCAGATGGCACTTTCCAGTCGGAGCAGAGCATCCGACGTGGAGTGAAACTTACGGAAGCCGCACTGTGCAGAAGACAGATGGCCTCCGCTGTCCAGGAAATAGGCTAATCTAACATTTACCAATTTCTCCATCAACTTGCACACGCAAGAGGTTAGAGAGATTGGGCGGAAACCGGTCGGAGTAGAGTGATCTCTCCCCGGCTTGCGAAAGGCGAGCACAGTAGCGATTCGCCAGGAGTCTGGGAGAAGACCTTCCACCCAGATCCTGTTGAACAAATCTAACAGAAAGGCCATACCTCGCTCACCCAGGTGTCGAAGCATGGCGTACGGGACATCGTCCGGACCATGGGCGGTGTCCGCGCACGAAGCGAGAGCGGAACGCAACTCACTCACAGTAAACTTGTCGTTGAAGGGTTCTCCGCCTCTGGAGGTAAAGTCCAGCCGGCGGCCTTCCGCGACATCACGACGTGCATTGAATGCTGGCGGAGCAGCATCACGGCTAGAGAATGCGGAGAAAGCGGTCGCTAAGGATTCCGCCACGGACGCGGGGTTCGAGATTGCGGTCCCATTCTCCTGGAGAACGGGAGGGGGGTCCTGCGAGAACTTGCCCCGAATCCTTTTGATTCGCTTCCACACCTCAGCTAAAGGGGTCTTCCCGTTAAGTGAAGACACGTATGCCCGCCAAGAAGAGCGGCGGGCGTGCTTCGAAATATACCGGAACCTAGCCCTAGCCCGACGAAATTCAGCGACAATGAAATCGTTCGGGCGGCGCTTATAGCGCATGTAGGCATAACGCTTCTGTTTGAGGGCCGTCTCACACTCGGCCGACCACCATGGGAGTGGTCGGCGTGCAAAACGGCCAGACGTCCTAGGAATAGTAGTCAGGCCCACGGCGATGAGGTTGCCGGAGAAGAACTCAACGGCCTCATCTACCGACCTAAACTCCTCGACTGAGATAGAGAATTCAGTCATTTCCTGAAATGCAGGCCACCGCGCCCGCGCCAAGCACCACCGAGGTGGTCTCTCAGGCGGCAGTTGCCCTGAAAATGATATTTGAATAAGAAAGTGATCACTACCATGGAGGTTATCGACCACCCCCCAATCAAAATCAGGCTGTGCATCCGAAGAGCACAAAGATAGGTCAAGGCAAGAAAATGAAGCGGTTCTCGGACAGTGATGCGTAAACTCATCCACGTTTAGGACACCCATCTCAAGCTCTTCGATCAGATCGGCAAGGACTTGTCCCCTGGGATTTATGGAGTAATCTCCCCAGAGAGGATGCCTGCCGTTCAGATCTCCAAGCAAGAGATAGGGCCTCGGCAACCGTGCCACGACGCGGCGGAAGTCCCCCGCGTCGATGTCAGCTGACGGTGGAATGTACGCAGAAATGATAGTATACCTCCTATCCAGGTGCAGCTGCACAGCCACAGCCTGAAAGGAGGTATCTAAAGAGAAAGGAAGAACGGAGACATCATGCCGGGTGTAAACCACGCATCCCCCAGCCCGGCCATCCCGCGGTGTTGGGGTCGCAAGACCCTTATACCCCGGGAGGGCAGGCAGGGGGCACGCGCCTAGCATGGTCTCCTGCAAAAAAATAGCTAACGGGGAACGGGACGAGGCGAGCCTCCGCAGCTCCTCCCAGTTGGCCCGGAGTCCACGGCAATTCCATTGAAGGAATATGCCCTCCAGGCCTAGCTCGGAGGAGACGCGGGGGCCCTCCTCGAATTGAAGACCCTCACGGGAATGGCCGTACGCTTCCCGGGGGCAGAACCCCGGGCCCTGTTGGCCGGACAAAGCGCTGGAGGCGCTGTCGCCTTCGAGGACTTATTGGGGGAGGTTGGGCTCGCCATGCGAGTCTTTTCCTCCCTCCGCCTCGAAACCTTAGGCGGGCGCTGCGGCTTCGGAGGCGGGGGGGCCTCTTTTCGAGGAACCACCGTCTCCGAGCCACTCGCTCCACCTAGGGGCGTGGGCGAAGGAGCCGAAGCTTCTTTGTTGCTGTCCTCCTTTCGGGGGACAGCTTTAGGAACCCCTGAAGATGGCCTAGCGACCATCTTCAGGGGTGTTGCCTCCTGTGAGTCTAACGACTCGGTGGAGGCGCGTGGCCGTTTCGCCTTACGGGAAACGGTCACGCTGGGGGAAGAGGGGGGAGCCCTGGTTTTAGCCGGGGCAGGGTATGAACCCTTTTTGCCGCCAGCTTTACCAGGGGAGCGCCCGGGTTGGGTAGAGCCCGCACAAGGGCTCCGAATGGGCGCGGAAACAACCGTGCTCGTTGGCCTGGATGGGCCAGGAGCAGAGGGTGCCTTGCTAACTATTGAGGCATATGACGTCCCAGGCAGAGCCAGGAGCGCCAGGACCAAGTCCTTTGCCTCGCGGAATGAGAGTCGATCCTGGGCCTGAACGGCCAGGATTTCTTTCTCAAGGAGATATGCACCACATTGCTTCGAAGAAGCAGGGTGCGGCTCTCCGCAATTGACACACTTGACACACAGGGGCCCCGATGTCATCGAGGCTCCACCCTGTGCATTCTTGGTGTTAGTTTTAGTCAGGAGCTCCGCACACGAGGGGGTAGAGGGGCCGGATGTGCCGATCTTGGCTTGGTCGCCTACCAAAGTGGCAGCAGACCCATCCGTCCCCGCAGCCCCCGCGGATGGAGAGGAGCCCCGAGTCTTCTTCGTCTTTTTAGTCTTTTTAGTATTTTTCTTTTTAGGAGAGGAGGGCGGGGAATGAACCCGCTTCTCACCTCCGCCGGCAGAAGCCCCCATGCCAGATGGGCCGGCCTCAGCCAGGTCCCTCTCCGAAATGGAGAAGGTCCTGGTCGTCGTAGGAGCACCTGTCGGAGGAGATCCCTCCCCTCCTTTTACTGCCTCGGAGCCCTCGGCCGTTTGAGGGGGACCTTGCATAGGGGCGGATTCGGGTTCGGTGCTTGGCGCCGAGCCCAGATTCCCCCCCATGGAAGGCCCTACCGTCTGAGGCTGGGTCTCCTCAAGGACCATGTCTATCACAGGAGGGGCCTCCAGTTGGCCATCCCCTCCCAGGACATCGCAGGTCCCCTTGGCAGTGTCGCCAGTCTTGTGTGGGGAGACACAGGCCTTGACCCCAGCAAGGTTTAAAATTCTTGGCAGCAGGTCTTTTGAGGGAAGCGACCGAAGGGGCCTGGCTTCCCTCTCCCCCCTAAGGGGGTTTGCCCTACCGAGCCGCTTGCACGAGGGGCGGTCGGCAATGGGCTGCTTGCTGGCTTTCTTGGCAGTCCCCTTAGAAAGCAAAGGAGGGACTGCCGCTGGAGATAGGGAAGTGCCCGAAAGCACCTCCAGAGAAGGGGGTGAGGGGGAGTCCCCTACACCCGTAAGCGTAGGAGAGGAGTAAGCCTCCTCTCCGGTTAAAGAATTATGGAGGGTCCCTTGCGCAAGCACAAGGGGGAGGACCTCCATTTTCTCGGTGGAGCTGCCCGAGGGCGGCTCCGTTGATTTTCTTGGGGAAGTTGGGGGTTGGGTTTTTTTGTTTTTTGTGTCATACATGGGTATGGTGACCCTCTTTTTAATACGGGACGCAATAGCTCATCACCTCTCGCAGTTGCCCGCACTGCGAGAGGTGCTTACTAGTCCGGCAGAGCCAGGCGCCGCCATTCGGGACCATCCCTCCCGCCTGGTGGCCTGGCAGTCCATCGGCATGGCGGCTCCACCTTGGACACGGCGTAAAATTGATAGAATGTGAAGAGGAGAGGAAAGGGGATGTGAGGAAGGTATGGGTGGGGATGAAGCAGGTTGTTAAAAAAAAAACATCCCGAACCGGAGCTGAGGGGTTAGGGAACAATGTCCCCTCTCCCCCCAGCCCCGATCCGGGGTGGTTGGCTTGAGAAGAAGGTCAGCATCTACCCTGTGAAATTAGAGGCTGACCAGAGAAAGTTGTGGGAGAGGTTGTATGAAAAGCGACGAGGTAGGGGAGAAATCGGGCTATCTGAAGGAAAGAAGAGAGGCTAAGCTGGGGCCGGACGGAGCGCTGGATCCCGTCAGCACGGCGGCCAGGATGGCAAATCGCCGCGCCCCTTACGGGGTATTATAGGTGCACTTATATACAGGTGAGTGGGGGAGCTGTTGCTGCCTGAAAAGGTACTGCAGGTCAAAATTAGGGCGGTGAAAGGATAGTGGAAGGACTCCACTCTCTACATGGAGACTCCATACTGGGAAGGACTTGAATGCTCCCAAAGCTAGATGTACTCCCTGGTTCCTAATAGAATTGAGCTTATGTATAAGTTTGAGGATGAGGCTGAAGAGTACACCTGTGACCCATAATCCAGCTTAGACTGGATCAAGGTTGTATACAAAAGCCACAGAGTACAGCGATCACTTTCCCACAAAACATGTGATAGAAGTTTTAAGATATCCATTCTCTTCAAGCAGGATTTTTCAAGGCGGTTATATGGGGGACCCAGGAGAGCTTTGAGTCAAAGATAACCTCAAGAAATTTACAATGAAGCTCAAACGAGATGGGGGAGCCATACAAAGATAAGGTTGGCTGTTTCCAGTCAACTTGCCTGAAATTGTAGAAATGAACTACCTTTGTTTTTGAGGGTGACAGTCAGAAGCCTTTTGCAGTGGCATTCTTGGCAATGATGTTAATGGCCAGTTGCAATTTATGGATGACAAATGGCAGCCGAGGCAATGCTGATAAAGTTGCCAAGTCATCCACATAAAGAGTTGTCATTACCTCTGCAGGAAGATCAGTAATAATGCTGTTGATAGCCACAGAGAATCAGGTAACACTCAAAACGCTTTCCTGTGGCACACCCTCTATCTGATCAACAGTCTCCGATATGACATTTCATACCCTAACATGGAATGTGCGTCCAGCAAGAAATTGCTGTATGAACCTAGGATGATGGCCTTTGATACCCGTCATATAGTTGCTTCAGGATACCATACCTCCAGGTGGTATCATATGCTTTTTTTATATCAAAAAAGACAGCAATGGAGTGTTTTCTTTTTGAGAAAACTTGTCAAATGCAATCCTCCATCCTGACCAGCAGGTCTGTGGTGCATTGTTTCTTTCTAAAACCCAACTGTAAGGGAGAAATAAGGTTGTGTTTCTCCAGGAACCATACCATCCTGGTATTCACCATCCTTTCAAAAAGCTTGCATGGGAAACAAGTAAGGGCAATTGGGCGATAGTGGGTCGGAAGTGTCCCTTCCTTTCCTGGTTTATGAAGGGAAAGTATGATTGCTTTCCTCCAATTGGAAGGGAAACAGCCCTAATCCAGATATAGTTAAATATATCGAGAAGATGTGAAATGAGTGTTGAATGCATATTCTTGATCATATCATAAGAGATACCATCAGGACCAGGTGCAGTTGATCCACATCTTTTAAGAGCACTTTGAAGTTCATGAATTGAAAAGAGCTTATTGTATGCTCTTGTATTTTCCTGACATGTTGAACTTCTAAGGAATAATTGTTAGGGCTGGAAATGTCAGCTAATGTCTTTGCCAGGACATTTGAAATTCTGGCTAAGTTTCCCAAAAGCTCGCCTGCTTCAACTATATTGGGGGCAGAGAAACCACTTGGTCTGCCCATGAGCTTTTTCACTCTTTTCCAGACTTTATCTGGTGGAGTTTGGTGGTTGATGTACCCTTTAAAGGAAATTCGGCGAGCCTAGGGGTGGGTACGCTGTCATACTGCCCTGACTCGGCTACGAGCATACTTATTGATGGCAGTAGAGTTAGGATGGTAGTGACAACAAGCTCGCTTACACTCTGTCACCACTTTGCTGCATTCCTCAGACCAAAAAGTGAGATGGGTGATGTGGGAAGCAGTTTTGGAGGGGGGCATAGAAGAATTTGCCACCTGGTTGACATGATCATGGAAGTTCTCCAGGACCATATCAATGTCGCCCTGAGGGAAGTGTCCAGAATAGTGAGAAAGGTATTTAAACTTATGCCAATTGGCTTTCTTGGTGTTCCACCTATTGCCCGGTGAGGAAGGAGGGCCACCCAAGCATGAGGTCAGAACTGCGAAGTGATCGCTTCCTCTCAGATCAGGATCCACCGACTAGCTGTAATCTGCTCTACAGTCTGAGGAACAGTGACAAATCTACACAGGTAGAGCTATTGGTCATTAAATAATGACACATCCAAGGTCTCCATAAGTCTCACAATCAGATTTCCCTTGGGATTGTCATCATAGTCTCCCCAAAGCTGGTGTCTTGCATTAAAGTCTCCAACTAGTAGGAATGGGGTCGGGAGTTGGGAGATAAGATTGGCTAATTTGTAGGCCAAATCTGAAGCAACTACTCCTTCACCAGAAGGGAGGTACAGTGAGCAGACTGTGTATAAACGATTGGTATACACACGAATCGCCACTGCTTGAAGGTCAGTTCTCAATGGAATTGCTAAATGAGAACAGTCTTTGTGGACAAAAATATCCAAACCATGAATGGGTTCTGGTGGATTCTTAAAATATCTCACATAGTGGGGGATATTGGGTAATCGACAAATACCCAATTGGGTCTCCTTTAATGCTATACAGCAAGGGTTGTAATCATGAAGCAGCGAGTTTGAATTCTTCCCATTTGGAGAAGATCCCTTGTAGATTCCAATTGTCGGGAAATGGTCACTCCCCCCCCCCCCCGTTCACTCGTGATGCAGTCCCAAGGCGGTTACCGCAACGACATCAGTCGAAGGCATCGGCGGGTCAGTGCTTAACCACAACGTAGCACAACCCAGTGCCATGAAAGACCCTAAAGGTCAAAAAGGTAAGATCTCCCCCAGGAGAGTGAGATCCAGTTTCACGTCGAACAAGAAATTGGAGACGGGTTTCTCCCAATCTCGATGGCTAACGAGGAGCCGATGTTTGACTTCGTGGGAAAGACCGTTTGGAAAAAGAACTCTCCTGGGACCGTCCTCAAGCCCCTCTCCCCCTTACCACTCCCCCAGTGGGGGTGCGAGGTATAAATGAGGAACTCTGAGGAAAATCGAGGTAGTATACGTCAGTCTCTAGGTGACGAAGTCCTCGGATCCACAACCGAGCTACCAAGACTAGAGAGGTAGTGTACTTGGCTCGCCAGACCAAGAAGTACCCTGCAAGAGAGGCAGGGCTACCTACCTTAAGGGGCTAAGAAAAAGCTCATCCTTGAGCTAAGTCCCTGGTTATCAAACCAAACGATAAGTGAACTTTGGTAAGTTCGACTTACTCTCGCCAGAGAGACTCCTCATATCCTGGTGCACCTAAAACACCAGTTGTATTCCTCGTCCTTGAGGAATTAAGAAGAAGAAGGAAAAGGCTCCCCCTCGAGCCCATTATTCGGTGGCCACACCGAACTCTTAAGTTAACTTGGCAAGGAACCAAGTTCAAATTATTCTCGCCAGAGAAATCCCCCTCCGTTATCCTCGCCCGTGAAGAAGACCCTCCCCGAGTTCAGTCCTCGTCCATAAGGAAATAAGTAACGAAGGAGAAAAGCTCCTCCTCGAGCTCGTTACTCGGTGATCACACCGCACTCCAAGTTAACTTGATTTAAGAACCAAGTTCGACTCACTCTCGCCAGAGAGACCACGACTGCCTAGGTGTTGCATAAAGCACCGTCTTGGTTCTCGTCCTTAAAGAACCCTTCCCCCCCCCGGAAGAACGTGTGGACTCCCCAGCAGCTACCCTCGCCAAAACGACCGTGGAATTTCCATCATCTACAACTGGACATCCGGCACGCGTCGTGAGTCAATAACATTTCTGAGGCCTTTAAACTCTACATGAGTCCGTAAGCCTAATTCTTATATTATTGTTTTGTCTAGAGAAAACGTTAACCAATTTTTGTGGGGATACTAATTTAATTAATTCTTGTTTATAATAATATTTAGAGTATTGCTGTAGTTAAAGTATAAAGGTTGTGTATTCAATGGTTAAAGATAAAATATAAGTTTATTTTGTGAATTAGTGGGCGTTTCTTTTATATCCTGACGTGTTTGGTAACGGCTCTGTTCTTTAAGATATTCTTATAATATCAATATATATTAGACACTCTTAGCACTCTTAGAGATAGAACAAAAAGGAGGGGAATTCTACGACACTAAATAAAAGTGGTGTCAGGTAAGTAGGGTTCTTATCAGAAAGAATTCTACGACACCAATGAACAATTGGAAACGTATTCATCGTTTAAGGGTAATTAAATTTTTCTTTGCACCTGATTAAGGTGACTGGGGTTTTGAACCTTTTTGATTTTTAGGTGTAATTAATATTTGAGGTATAGGTAGTTTGAATGTTTTGGGGATAGCTTTTTTATTAGATGGCAAAGAACCATCTGTCAGTTGTGAATATGACAGGGTGGTTATTGCTGGCAAAGATGCCTCCAAAGATATTGGGTCCTCTGTACTAGTAGATAGTAATGTTGAGAGAGATGGTACTGAGTCATTATGAGAGGGGTTTAGTGGGTCAGCTGGGGTGGGTGAAGAAACCCCAGAAGGCTGTTTTTTCCTCTTTCAAAAGGGCACAGCCAAAGCTGGATCAGAAAAAATCCATTCAGCTTCTACTGGAGTTACTGATGCTGTGGATGTAATAGGCTGGCTAGTTATGACTGATGGACTCAAGGCAGATTCAGCGGGAGGAGGGTGGATGTCTAGGGGTGAAACGAACACTACACAAACATCATCAGAATCTGCCTCCATGTCTTCAGGACATGTCAATAGCTGGTTAGATGCTGATGGAGGGGAATCTGAGGAACGGCAAGTACTCTTGCGCCTTGGTTTAGGAGAAGCAGGAACCTCTCTAATGATTGGAGAGGGAGGAGGAGCATCATTCTGAGGCAGAGATTCTATTGGGGCTTCTTGATGGATATTCTGTGGCCATAAAAGTGGAGGTCTGAATGGTCTCTGCTATCTGTTATGGACTGGTCTGGTTGCTCTAAGAGCATCAGCAAAACTCACCCCTGGTTGTATGAATAATTCTTTAGCTCTCCTTCTAGCATCCTTCATGCTAATTCAAAATTTATTCCGAAGAGCAACAACCCCTCTCTCTCATACAAGAAAAAGGTGCACTCCTTAGAGGTGGCGAGGTGATCGCCACCACAGTTGGCACAACAAGGGAAACAAGGGCATGGTGTTCCATGGAAATCAGAGGAACAATCGACACATACCCTCTTGTGTCTCCAGTGCTTACTGATATGTCCAAAACGTTGACAATGAAAGCACCTACAGCGATTCTCCACATAGAGCTTCACAGGAATACATAGATAACCAGCCTTGATATTCTTAGGGAGTTCCAACCTATTGAAAGTTAATATGATAGTAGCGGAAGGAACTCTGGTGCCATTAACATTACGAGTGATGCGGTATGCACCAACTACCTTCTGAGAAGTCAGTTTAGCAACCATCTAGTCAACATCATATTCAATAAGCTCCCCGGACCTGGTAACCCCCTTGCAGGTCTTAAAGGTAGGATGGGCTGAAGAGGAGATATTGAGGGAAGCAAGAGAATCTAGTGCTTTGATTTTTTGATGCTGATCAAATAAAGAGGACTCCACAAGGCAGCCATCATTCCTAAGCCACATTTGGGCAGGTTCACCACATTTGACAACAAAGTCTTTATAGACAGTGAAAATGTCTGCCTTACATTGTCTGATTTTAAAACTACAAATCTATCATAATCAATCAAGATCATCGTCAACCTTGGAACCAAACGGATTGAGTCTACAAAGATCACAGTCATTGGTGGCATGGGGACCAGAAGCCTGGGGCCTCTGGGAAAAGTTTTAATTATTTATACCCATAAATATTTGTATTAAAAAAACATGTACCCCTGGGGAAGTGGAGTCATGTTACTGTAGTTGCCCCCAGACTAGGCACTTTACACCACCCTCAGGGTAGCCCTCCCCCATGCTACAGTTGTTGTTTTAAAAAGAGTGCAACATCATGAATGAAAGTTTGATGACAGCTAGGCTAAGACCCACGCTGTGAACCAATATCAGTCCCAGAACAAGTGCAACCTTCAAGGCGATACCTCCCGTGAATATGATCAGCAACCCGTACAGCGGTACTCAACACATGGGTGTGAGGATCCTTAGTCTGACTCTTCCACAGTGGCCTGTTCAGCAAGGTAGGACCCCTGAAGACAGACTAATGGACAATAATGTCCATCACAGTCTTCACAGACATAGCCCACTGTGGCATTGAAGTACGCAAGTCCCTCCACCACAACACAGTGATCATCAGGGAGGGGAAGGGGAGGGTGTTAATTATTGTAGGCAATTTGTAATGAAATATTTTGATTGTGAATATAAGGGAGCCTGAGGGATTTAACTATGAGCAATGTAGGATTAGAAAATATTTCAAAAACTAGGTTAAAAAAAAAAATACACAACAAAAGTTGATATAAATTCTTCTAAATTTTTCAAAGGAAAACAACTGCTTCCATAATTCCTCAAATTCAACCTGCAAAACTCTGCAGAATCGAGCTTCAAAGAGTTCTTAATAAAAAATTCAAAATAAAAATATTATAAGTAACATCTCACATTTCTAACAAACTACTACTAGAACTGAATAAAAGTGAATCACTCACATTTCTATACAAGAATTTCTTATAGAAAACCCTCTAAGAGCCTCAAAACAATATCACTTTTTACAATTCACAGAAACTCTAAAAACTTTAGGAGACACAATTATACCCAAAGAAGATTAATTGTTACCAGAATCTCAAAATATGATCACACAAGAACACAACTTATTCAAAAGGTCTTAATTTCAGTTTAAAAAGCTAGACAAAGCTAGCTAGATAAACAGATTGAAACCGAAAAATTAGATCAAAATCTCTCTCCACAAAAGATGAAAGTGAAATCACAGATGAATTAGTCTTGAAAATCAAGTGCGCACATTTCCCATCTCCAACATAAATGGCACTACCCCACACCCTCTCTCCAAAGAAGTAAAAGCAATTATCAAATCACTACATCACCATCAAAAACCCAAACAAAAGAGATGGAACAGTTGTTATAGACAGAACCACCTAGATCAATAAATTCAAAGAACTATCTAACCAAGACAATTTTCTCCTAGCCCAGATGAAACAAGTAGTCCACCCCCCAAAAAATATATCAGTAAAATTGTCAAATTAATCAAAAAACTGGAACAAAAGAAAATTAGAAAAATATGGAGAATTTAATGATAGTCATCTCTACAGACCATTAAAACCACTAGATTATAAACCAACCAAGGTCATAATTTTGCCGGGTCCAGAGTTGGCCAGGGGTCCAGTCAGTCATGTATATACTAAATCACCCCCTCAATACTAATATCGATGATCTGAGTAGACTTACTTTACTTTCCCTAGAACAGATCCACAGGTCCTTAGATTGAAGATGATGGGTGTTGCGTGTGTGCGCCTGAGATTCAGGCAGTTAAGGTGTTGGTTGAATCTGGAGGATGTCAGTGAAGGGGTGAGGTTTATTCTGTCTGTAATGTTGGAGTAGTGTAATGGCCTGATCTTAGTTGGGACAAGATGACTATGTGTGTCGGAAGTAGTGATTTGTATGGTTTATTGGGGATGGGGAAGTCATTTAGAATAGTGTTAGATGGTAGAGTATTGCAGTGTCTTTGGGTGTAGGTACATAAAAGCTAGGCCTTAGCTTTAATTCTCAGGTTATCGCCACTTGAGAGTCTTCAGAATTCTCCCAAACTATTTTGGCTAAGGAAATGCCATCATGAAACCAGTTTCTCAATTTTCTTCAGTCTCTTGTTTTTTAAACACATTTTTACTCATTTTTATTAGTAATGAAAAAATCATTTAAACATCTTAAGGTTTTATTCATTTCTTAATCTAACCATACAAAAATAATGCTTTAAACTGTTTGGGCTGAATGAAGTTGAACAATAATTATCATTGCATTATCTTGTACACAGTAGTATTTTACAGATATGGCTATGACCTAGCTGAGTAGAAACAATGTTTTCAAAATTAGCAAAGTTAAGCCACATCAAGTGCGGTTAGTAGATGGATAGAGCTCCAACTTAGGTGAACTTTGTGGCAGCTGTCAGAGGCTGTAATAACCCAAGGGTCAGATCCCAGATCAAACTATACATATCAGGCAAAATATAAAAATAGTGAATATTTTTACAAATTCAATATAAACACTATATTTTCTTTAAAACCACATATAATGTAGAATATTGGTCCATTACAGTTTAGTGGGGAATGTAAACACATCAAAATTCCTCTTCTTTGAACCCATTGGAAACAGCAAAGAACACTCCTGGGTAGGAAAGAAAAATATTAACACCATAGATATCATGCCATTCATTGCTTAAGCATAAAATTAACTATTGAACATTAAAAAATATCAAACTTAAATTCCTAATACACTGAATGGCAAAAAAAACTAACGTCTTTATTCAGATTGAATTAGTAAAGTAAATACATGTGTCTGAAGAGTAAAGCTATTGGGTGTTTTTTGTGTGTTTTCTTTGCCTCCCTCATCATGGCCAAGCATCTAAGTGATGATGGACTTGTAGAATTTTTGTGTGATAATTCAAGTTTGCATTTATCATCTGCTAAATATTGTGCTTCATTTGTTGAACTTTAGCACAAAAAAGATAATTTTTTATTGAAAAGAAAAGCTGATTTTTTTCCTGTTCAAAAGTAAATACACACATATCCCCCCCACCCCACCCACTGAAATATGGTTGTTAAAAAGTCAAATATTAAGAGTCAAAAATATACTTATGTACTAAATATGTAGTTGATAGTCTAGCTAAAATATAGAAAAAGAAAATTACCTTTGGGATCCACAGTTAATCATTGCTGCTGCACCTTAAGCCTTTCTTTATCTGTGGGATGCAAGGTCTTTTGCCACTAGCGAAAGAGGTAAAGGAAGGGGAGTTTTCAGTAAATTTAATCTAAGAGTTCAGTGATTTATTTAGGAGTTGTAGCACCTAACTAATTGAGACTGGAAGGTTAAGATCCTGAATTTAGACTTGTGCTTCATTTTACAATTTCAATTCTTTTGGGGCTCTCTGGACATTTGGAAAAGCAGGTTTGTGTTGGAGATGATATCCTATTTGGGGGTGGGATTTGTACCTATCCAAAATTATCTACAATAAGGTTGATTGTACATCATGAATATGCTCCCTATAACATATTCAGAGCTGATATAATTCTATTAAAATGGTTTCATTCTGATATGCAACTAATTCAATAGACTAGATAAATACAACCCTGAGGAAGAAAAAAAAATGTGTTAATAGAAGAGGTGATATTCCCATTTTTATCATAGCTGACTAATCTTCTTCTGATAATTAAAAAATTTAAATAATAATAAAAAATTGTCCTATATCTTAATGACAAAAATCATAATAATTTAGCAGCTTAATTAAATTTGACCCCCCCCCAAAAAAATAATATTTCTTACTTATAGCATAGAGCCATTGGCTCAGTCCCTAGCAATAATGTCGGTACTAGTTGAACATGACACAGCAACTAGGGAAGAAGCAATTAAGCACTTGGGACCATTAGATGTGACTTTGGATTTGTTGGTCCCAGAGACATTTTCCCTGACTGCTGGAGGTGGGGGACGTTGGATCCAGTTGTACTGTCTTTTCTCTACAGGAACACCCAATCTCTCCAATGCTGAATACTGCATTTATCAAAGAAATGTAGCATATTTACACAAAATTTAGAGATTTAATTTTAGTAAGATAAGAACCAAAGAAACAATTATATAACAATGGAAAAATATTGCAACTTAAACGAGAACCTACCTGTTCATTTAGGGACAGATAACAATCTTTACAGACAACAACAGAACAGCCATTGTTCACTACCATTCCACCGGGAGGACACAAGTGCTCTTTGAGAAAGGGATAATTCTGCAAAAGGGTAAAAAAAAGACTCATAAATTGTTTTCCTTCCTCCATTACAACTTAGAAATTAAATAGCATATAAAGTTAAAGTTTGCTGGTTTCAGTCCTCCTATCAAGCTGCTGTGTTGATGCTTATCAGGCAGACATCAGCCAGTGCATAGCTGCCAAAATTAGCAAAATCTTACAGTTAGACCAAAGTTAATGTTGTTGCATTGCTCCCCTGGAGCAGATGTTATCTCTGCTCCCTCTAATCCCTTGGGTAGATTTAGGGAGAAAGTTTGATCCTACAGCCTTATATATATATATATATATATATATATATATATATATATATATATATATATATATATATATATATATATATATATATATATATATATATATATATATATATATATTATATATATATATATATATATATATTATATATATATATATATATATATATATATATATATATATAATATATATATATATATATATATATATATATATATATATATATATATA